>VWZE01010065.1:21157-75902 GCA_013396675.1 Eubucco bourcierii | reverse complement strand
GCTGTCTGGGCTGCATGTGCACACTGCAGGCTCATGTTGAGCTTTTCATCAACCCAGACTCCAAGGTCCTTTTCCTCAGGGCTGCTCTCCAGCCATTCACCACCCAGCCTGTATTTGTGCTTGGGATTGTGCCTACCCAGGTGCAGGACCTTACACTTGGCCTTATTAGTAACTTGTCATAGAAGGCCACCAAACTGGTCAGGTACAATGTCCTCAAATTGCCCCAGGGGAGGTTGAGGTTGTCCCTGAGGAACCATTTGTACCCTTTGAGGTTTGTGCAGGCCTAGCCCAGGCTGCCCAGGGCAGTGTTGGAGTGCCCATGTCTGGAGGGGTTTGCAAACCATGGAGCTGTGGTGCTGAGGGCCATGGGTTGGTGGTGCCCTGGCACTGCTGGGGCACCAGTTGCATTTTATCATCTTGAATGTCTCTTGCAACCTCAACTATTTTATGAGCAGCTGAGCAGCAGCAGGTCCCAGCAGGAGCAGCAGAGTGTTCCCAGGATCTGTGTCAGGAGCTGGGACATGCTGGGTATTTTTAGCTGGAGCTCAGGAGCCAACTCTGCGTCATCCAGAGCAGTGTCCTTGCTCTGCTCTTTCCTACAAAGGACACTCACTGCAGAGGCCAACACGGACTGGCTGCACTGGGATTGGGCCTTCAACCAGTTTGCTGCTGGTCTGGACTGGGAGCAGTGGTGACAGCCTGCCAGGCTCTGCTGCCACACAGCCAGAGCTGATCAGGCTGGAGAGGTGCTGAGCTTCAACTAGAGCAAGGGGAGGGGATCATGACCCCTCCCCAATCCGGGGGAGGTGGAGAGCTGCTGAGAAGAAACTGGGAGTGCTAAAGGGGAACAAGGGCTTGGAGGGTTGCAAGGCCTGGAGCAGCTGCACAGAGAGGCTGTGGAGTGTCCTTGTCTGGAGAGCTTCCAAAGGCACCTGGGCACTGGGATCCTGGGCACCTGCTGTGGGTGACCCTGCTGGAGCAGGGTCTGCACTGGGTGAGCTCCAGAGGTCCCTGCCCACCCCAGAGCACCAAGGGATGCTGGCAGCTGAGCTCAACCAGACCACCCAGCACAGCAATGTGAACATTCCCACCAAGAGGGCCCTTCTGGCCACCAGTCCCAGGGGACAAAGCAGGGAGCAAGGTGAGGCTGTGTGTGAGCAGCAGCAGCATTCCCAGTGGGAGGAAGGATACACCAGGTAGGTGCAGGTGACCATGGCTCGCTGCCGCACCGGCGTCCGCAGCGTCTCCAGCGGCTCCGCTTTGATGAACTCCTGCCAGGTAGAACAAGAGGATGGCTCTGGTCACCTGCAGCACTGTCCCACTTGGGGTATGGCCCAGACACTGTGGTGACAGCAAGTCAGGAGCCACCTGGTGCACAACCACCTCCCACCTTGGCCAACATGGTCACAAAGATCATGAAATCATGGACTGGGCTGGGTTGAAGAGACCTTTGGAGGTCCATCTGAGTCCAACTCCCTTGCAGTCAGCAAGGACATCTCCAACCAGGCTGGATCTGAGCCCAAACCAAGCTGACCTGGGTTGCTTCCAGGCATGGGACATCTCCCACCTCTCTGGGCAGCCTGGACCAGGCTCTCCCCACCCTCCCAAAGCAGAACTTCTTCCTCAGCTCCAGGCTCCCTTTCTCTCTTCCACTTCAAACCCAGTACCCCTGGTCCCACTACACCTCCTGATGAAGGTCCCTCCCCAGCATTCTTCTAGGCTGAAGTCCTGAAAGGCCACCAGAAAGTCTTTCTGGAGCCTTCTCTTCTCCAGGCTGAACCACCCCAACTCTCTCATCCTCACAGCAGAGGTCTTTCAGCCCTCCCATCACCGCTGTGGCCTCTTCTAGCCTTACTCCACCAGGTCCAGGTCTCTCCTGTGCTGAAGACACCAGAGCTGGACACACTCACCCCACAACCCACTTAACTGTCAGCAGCATGTGCTGGGAACCTCCCTTGGTGTCCTCCCCAAGCAATCCCAGAGCAGGGCACTCCCCAGAGCTTGCCCTTACCACCATCTGGGCCACCAGCTCGGCTTTGCGGGAGAAGATGAAGTCCCCACACTTGCGGCCGCTGTAGATGGCCTGGCTGATCATGCAGATGCTCCGGATCAGGCACAGCTTCAGGGTCAGGTCCTGGGGACAGAAAACAGGGGGCAGAGGTGAAGACCAAGCCCAGCACACAACCACACCTCACCGTTCCACCCAGCACTTGTGGCCCTCCAGAAGTGGTGCTCGGGTAGAGCTCAGCAGCGTGTTAGAGGCGTGTGGGCTCAGCTCTCTGCTCTTGGACCATGTTATGGGCTTTCCAGTAGCCAGGAAGCAGAAAGGTCACCTTGTCCCCATTGTCATAGGCCAGCTGAAGCTCCCTGGCAGTACCTGGGATGAGGACAGTCCTCCAGGATCTCCCTCTGCTCGCTAAGGAGCAAAAGGCAGCTCCAGAAGTCATCAGGAGCTCTTTCTCATGCACAGTCCAGCGGCTGGAACAGTCACAGAACCATGGAATGGCTGAAGTTGGAGAAGACCTTCAAGATCATTGGGTCTAACCATTAACCCAGCACTGTCAAGTTGGTGTGGGGTCAAGAGGAGACACCCCAAAAGTTCTCCCCTCATCCCAGGGAGCCAGGGGAGCACTTGAGCAAGAAAATCCCAGCCAAGGGCCTGGAGATTTTTCCAGAAGCTGTTAGTGCCAGCAGGAGCCCAGAAGGAAAAGGTATTAGTGGGGCCTGGAGAAGTCCTTGGGCCAACACTTCACCTTGGTCAGCACCATTTTCCTTGTTCAAGAGAGCTGTTCAACAGCTCCTTGTTGTCCCTAGGAGAATCATCTGGGACTCAACCCCTGCTGCTCCAGGGGAAGCAGGAAAATTGGTGGCTCTTAACTGAGAGTGGTGGCTCAGTCTCCAGTGTCCACAAGGTTCCTCACATGTAGGAAGCAGGAGGAGCTGACTCTCCACAGGCAGAGGGGTGAGAATCTCACCACAGCAGAACCTGAAGCCTCCCAACAGCTCCAAGGAAGGACTCTCATCTTGCCACCAGCACAAACCCAACGTGGGCATAGCTCCACGAGCTGCAACCGCACAGGGAAGGCACAACCTCAGTGTGAAGGGTGGAAGGTGACAAGCTCAGGTCCACCAGCAAGCAGCAAGCTTGGCCACAGATGCCCATGGGAGGCCAACAAGCCTTTGGTGTTGAACCACCACCTCCACCAAGCTTCCACCCTACAGTTCTGCCCTGCCCCTTTTCCCCTTCTGCTGTGAGTTTGGGCACTTCCAACCACCAGGTTCCAACATGAAGAACCAGGCAGAGGAGTGGTCAAGGTGAGGAGCAGAAGCTCCTGCAGCTCTCCTGGTCCTCATGGTGCTGTTGTGAGGTCAAGATGGGCTGCTCTGCAGGGGAACCCAGAGCAAAGAGACAGAGAGAGCAGGAGGAACAGAGTAGGTCAAGTTGACCCTCACACTGTACCTTGGTCTCTACCTTTATGCCCAGAACCTGAACAAGAAAACAAGAGATGTTAGCAACGGGCTGGGGAAAAGACCTCAGCTTCCAACCTTCTCCCAGGAGCTGCCCAGTTGGGACCTTGCAGACTGGACATCCAGAGCAGCTCTGGCAGCTCCAGCTCTCACCCAGGTGGTGTCCTCTCCCTCCCCAGGGAGAAGAGGGAGTCCCAGTAGCTCACCTTGGTGTTGAAGTACTGGAAGATGTTCTTCAGGATGTCGGTTTCGATCCTGGAGAGCAGCAGCTCCTTGGGCGCGTAGGCAGCCACGTAGCCGTAGCACAGGATGAGGCTGCTCTTGATCTTCTCCACCTCGTTGTCACTGCGGTCCTGGTGGGGCACAGGAGGTTAGGGAGGTGAACTTGGGGAGCAGCTTAGGCTGGTTCTTCCCAGTTCTTGCAAGGAAATGGGACATTGGGCCACCAGAAGGGGCCCTCAAGAAGACAGGACCTCTGCAAGAGCATTTGGGACCTTCGGTTCCCATCGCTTTGGTGCTGAAGGGGCCCTTAAGAAGACAGAACCTCTACAAGCTCATTCTGGACCTTCAATTCCCACCCCTTTAGTGGTGGTAGTGAGCTTCAAAGGCCTGATGGAGTATCAAGCATGTGAGCATGAGTTCCACCAACCAGATGTCACTGTCCAGGGCACAAACCCCAGTTTGCTTCCAAGTGGTAGCAGTTAGAGCCCTGTGGGGAAGCACATGAGGCCCAGACTGATCAAGTTAAGCTGAGGAGACTGAGGCACCCTCAGGAAGTTTGGAGAGAACACCAAGTTGGAGGGGAGTGTTGAGCTGCTGGAGAATTTGAAGGATCTGGAGAGCGATCTGAGGGTCTCCAAGGTTCTTACCTTGAAGATGCTGAAGAGCCCCACGGACTTCTTGAAGACATCAGAGCGAACAAACTCCTCCAGCTTGGCCAAGGTCTCCTCCAGGTGATTTATTGCACAGATCCCGAAGCAGGAAGCCAGTCCCTGGAGGAAGAAGAGACTACTGATGAGGAAAAAGCCATCCATGCCACCAGGTGACACCTAGAGGGACACAGGCCCTTGGTTCCATCCCAGCTGGTTCCATGGCCAGCTGGAAGCAGTCCCAGCAGCCTATCCAAGGGACAGAGGGGACAATAAGGCTGTCCCTGTGCAGGTGATGTAGCTCAAAAAGGAGCCAGAGAACCAGGACGGACACAATATGGAGCTGGCAGCAGCTCTGCAGGAGACAGGAGCTGGCTGGAAGCAAGAGCAGAGCAGGTTGAGCAGGTCCTGCTTGCTGCTGTAGCTCCAGCAGGTTCAGCAGGCTGGAGCTGGAACTCCACAAATGGTTTATTGAAGAGCAGCTCTTGATGGAGCTGTAGAAGCTGGAGCAAAGCCAGGCCACCAGGAGCAGGTTGTTCTGCGGCTATGAAGAGGACAGCTCAGTGGTGGGGCCACCAAGTTGGGTAGAGAATGTGATTTGGCCACAGTTGAAGAGAAGCTGGGGAGTGTGTGAGGCTGAAGCATAGCTCTGGCCAGGATGAGGAGGACCACCTTGAGGCCTACCTCAGCTCCAAGGCAGGGAAGAAAGGTCTGAGCTGGTGGTGAAGAAACTACTGCAAAGCTTCTATGAGTTGGTGAGTTTGCAGTTGTGCCTGTGATGAGAGGCCCAGATGGCCTTCTGGTGGGCTTCAAGGGGGCTCCAGGAGAGTTGGGAAGGGACCTTCATCAAGAGGTATCATAGTGGGCCAAGGGCTAATGGTTTGAACTGGAACAGGGAGATGGAATCTGGAGCTGAGGAAGAAATTCTACCCTGGAAGAGGGGGTAGAGCCTGGCCCAGGCTGCCCAGAGAGTTGGCAGATGTCCCATGCCTGGAACCATTCCAAGTCAGCTTGGCTGAGGCTGTAAGCAACCTGCTGTGGTTGGAGATGTCCCTGTTGACTGCAGAGGTTGGACTGGTGGAACCTTAGAGAAGGGTCTTGAGATGAAGGAGAAGGGTCTGGAAAATTTGTGAGGAGCAGCTGAAGGATCTGAGCTTGTGGAGCCTGGAGCAAAGGAGGCTGAGGGGAGAGCTGCTGGCAGCTTGCAAGTGCCTGAGAGGAGGCTGGAGCCAAGTGGGGCTGAGATCTTTTGTGCCAAGCATTGGGCCAAGAGGAATTGGCCTCAAGTTGCCCCAGGGGAGGTTGAGATTGGCCCTGAAGAACAATTTGTGCCCCTTGAAGCTTGTGCAGGCCTGGCCCAGGCTGCCCAGGGCAGTGCTGGAGTGCCCATGCCTGGAAGGGTCTGCAAGCTGTGGTGCAGAGGGCCATGGATTGGTAGTGCCCTGGCAGTGCTGGGGCAATGGTTGGACTTCATCAGCTTAAAGGTCTTCTTGAACCAAAACCATTCTGTAGTCCTAAGTCCTGGAAGGCCACCAAGTCTCCCTGGAGCCTTCTTTTCTTCAGGTTGCACAACCCCAAGTCTCTCGACCTGCTCTAGATGAGGTGTCCCTGCCCATGGCAGTGGGGTTGGACAAGTTGATCTTTGTGGTCTCTTCCAACCCAAACTGTTCTACAAGTTGTTTTGATGACTTCCCAGAAGCAGCAGCTCTGCAGGTCCCAGTCTAGATCCACACACCACTGCAGACAGTATCCCAAGGAACCCCCTGCATCTCACCCACCTTCAGAGCCCTCTTGCTGCTGGACTGATGCAGATGGGGTCTCCTGGGCCCACTCACCCAAATTCACCCCCAAGACATTCTCCAGGAGATACCTGCCCAGGTAGGCATGGTAGGACCAACAAAGATAGGTCAGCATAGTAGGGCTGCTCTCCTGGTCCATCAGCATGACTCTTTGGGACATCAAGCACAAATCCTCACCTCCCTTTCTGCCTCTTCATGGTATCTGGCTGACTCCAGGAGTTCCTGGAGCTGCTTCTGCACCAGGTCCTTGCTGGTGCAGGCCCCAAGCGTGGTCCCAATGCATTTATAGAGGAAGTTCTGCAAGAACAAGAGGAACATCAGCACCATGTGGCACCTGAAGAGCCCTGGTGGCTAGGCTGAGCTTGGTCACACAGAGCTGACTCCTCACAGCACTCTGAAGGTGGAGGATGGAGCCCAGCAGTAAGCAGCTGGGACACTGGGAGCACCACAGAGCAGAACTTGGTCCAAAGAAGAGCCAACTGCAGCCATAAGAGCCAGGACCAGGTAGAACCAAAGCTTTGCTCTTGCCCAAAGAGGTACCAAGTCACCATAACAGAGGGAGCACGAAGATCTCCCAGCCCCTGGTGACCAGCCAAGATGGGCTCAGCTCTGATTGCTCCCACACCCCTGCAGAGTGTGTGGGACAGCTTCAGCAGCCCATAGGACAACTCCTCCCTCCTGAGCCACCATGGTGAGACCTCTCCTGTCCTCTGCCCTCTTCAGCACGGGGCATCCCACCTGCAGCCCAATCCAGCACTGAAAATGGGTCACTGGGTTCCTTCTGCACCAGAGAGAAGAACCCAGGTGAAGGTTCTGCTCAACTACAGCACTTGCAGCACACAGAATCACAGAGGTGTTGAGGTTGAAGAGCCCTTTGAGATCATCAGGTCCACTGCAGATGCAACATAAGCTGCAGGGACCATGAGCTGGGTCTCAGCAGAAAAGGAGGAACCTGGTTGGGACCTCTTGAGTCCTCAGTTCCAAACTGAGCTGTGCTGCATTTCCAAGCCCACCCAGCCACCCCCACAACCTCCTGATACATCTCCTGTCCTCCTCCTAGCCAGGGCAGTGGTGGGAGTCCCCAGAGCTGGAAGGGTTTCAAAGCTGTGGAGATGTGGTGCTGAGGCTTTGGTGGTGCCCTTTGGCAGTACCAGGTCAGTGGTTGGACTCCATGAGCTCAAAGGTCTCTTCCAACCTAAACCATTCCATGACTTGGACCACTGGCCTCCTCTAGAACCTCTTCAAAATGAGTCAAACCAAAGAGAATGAGACCTTCCAGCCCTCAGATCATCTCCACAGTCTCCTCTGGCCCTGCTCCAACAGGTCCATGTCTCTCCTGTGCTGAGGACTGCAGAACTGCAGGTGGGAGCTCTGCAGCATGGAGAAGAGAGGCACAGTCCTCTCCCTTGGCCACAAAAGTCTCTCCAACCAAACTGATTTGATGACTCCCAGCAGCAAGCTGTTGGCAGCAGGAAGCCCTGATGTCCCTCCTGACCCCACCATCACCTTCTCCAGGGGGAAGCCGTTGTAGCTGCCCAGCTGCCGGCACATCTCCGTCACAAAGTGGCAGCTCCAGGAGTTGTCTGCCACGGCCACCAGCGTCTCCTGGAGGAACTGGGGGAAGAAGAACATCCTAAACCAACCTCCTCCTCACCGACCAAGAAGCCTCAGCCAGCAGGGGGAGAGCAGGACAATAAAGAAACCATCAAGAGTTTTGTGAGACCCAGACAGAATTTAACCTCCATAGGATGCTGACCCCAGTGCCAGCCCACCCCAGAACTCTGGGTCAAGTCTCTTTCCCAGATGAATGGGACCCAAGGCCCATCAACACCACCAGAGGAGCAGGATGAATGCTCTTCAGCTTTAATTGCTTCTCCATGCTCTATTTTCAGACTAATTAACCAAGAGAACACTTCTGGGACCAGCCTTCTCCAACCCACCAGAAGCCGCCTCTAAAAGCTCATTTTTAGCCTTCCTGCAGCAACCCCCTGAGCTTGACCCACATCTCCTCTACTGTGGTGACAAGACCCAGAGGTGAGACAATGCATGACCACCTCTGCCAACCACAGACAGCTCAGACCTGCCCTAGAAAACCCAGTCCCATGCTGATGTCCTCCATAAGACCACCTGGACTCCCACCACCCTGGTGACTCCTCACCACAAGGACCTACCAACAGCAGCTTCTCTTCCCACTCCTTCTGAGACAGGGACTTCTCCGTGTTCTCTAGGAGAAAGCACATTTTGGACACTGATGTCTCCTCACAGAGACATCAAATGGTTTGGGTTGGAAGAGATTTTTGAGCTGATGGAGTCCAACCAATGCCCCAGCACTGGCAGGGCACCGCCAAACCATGGTCCTCAGCACCACAGCTCCACAGCTTGCAAACCCTTCCAGGCATGGGCACTCCACCACCGCCCTGGGCAGCCTGGGCAAGGACTGCACAAGCTTCAAGGGGCACAAATTGTTCTTCAGGGCCAATCTCAGCCTGCCCTGGGGCAACTTGAGGTCAATTCCTCTTGGCCCAATGCTTGGCACAAGACATCTCAGCCCCACCTGGCTCCAGCCTCCCCTCAGCCTCCTTTGCTCCAGGCTCCACACCCACAGGGCCCTCAGCTGCTCCTCACTTCTCCAGACCCTTGACCAGCCCTCACTGCACATCTCACAGCAGGGGCAGTTCACTCTTCCAAACACTGTGTCTCCTGTACTAGACACACTTGAGAGACAAACATTCTCCTGGCAATCAGTGGCACCAAGGTGATTGAAGTCCTTGAGTCCAGTGCTGGGCTTCCCACTTCAGCACAGACTGGGAGCTACTGGGCAGAGGCCAGGGCAGGCTGGGAAGCTGCTGAGAAGACTCTGAGAAGGGAAGGTTGGGGGACCTGGGGCTGCTTAGCCTGAACAGGAGCAGACTCAGAGGAGATCTTGTCAACATCTGCAGGGTGTGGGGAAAAGGCTGGGGCCAGACTCTTGCCACTGTTGCCCAGGGACAGGCCAAGGGGCATTGGGCACAAACTGGAAGCCAGGAGGTTCCCTCAGGAGCAGCCTCTTGGCTTGGAGGGTTGCAAGCCCTGGAGCAGGCTGTAGAGAGAGGCTGTGGAGTGTCCTTGTCTGGAGAGCTTCCAAAGGCACCTGGGCACTGGGATCCTGGGCACCTGCTGTGGGTGACCCTGCTTGGACTGGACCAACTCCAGAGGTCCCTTCCCACGCCACCATTCAGCGTGACATGAAACAAAACCTCTTGGGAAAGCTTTAACATACCACAGACTACCAGGCCCACAGACAGCTCTCCACCCCTTAGTGGACATCCCCAAGTTTCCAGCCCAGCCTGGAGAAGCTGCCTCCAGCAGAAGCTCCATCCTACCTTCTATGTGCTCCACCAAGAGAAGGACCTTCTTGCTCCAGAGGTGGTCCAGTGCAGGGTGGATGCTGGAGTGCAGCACAGCGAGCAGGCGCAGGGCAGCCACCCCCCGGCTGTCTCCTGCATAGGGCTGGGAAGAGACCACCTGGAAGATTGAAGGTGGAATGAAGAGTGTTGGTTAGAGAAGGAAAAGTCATCTCCAGGGCATGGGGCAGAAAACAGGACACAAAGCACAGCAACCTGACACTGCAAAGTGATGGGTCAGCCACACAACTCAACAAGACCCAGCTACAACTCCAGGGGTTGGTGGAGAACACCCCTCTCTCTCTCTCCACCACCTTGGAGAACACCCCTCTCTCTCTCTCTCCACCACCTTGGAGAACACCCCTCCCTCTCTCTCCACCACCTTGGAGAACACCCCTCCCTCTCTCTCCACCACCTTGGAGAACACCCCTCCCTCTCTCTCCACCACCTTGGAGAACACCCCTCCCTCTCTCTCTCCACCACCTTGGAGAACACCCCTCTCTCTCTGCCTCCACCACCTTGGAGAACACCCCTCCCTCTCTCTCCACCACCTTGGAGAACACCCCTCCCTCTCTCTCCACCACCTTGGAGAACACCTCCCTGTGCCTCAGAACATTCTTGTGTGAAGCAAAGCAAAGCCCAGGGCTGAAGAGCTTCTTGAACCCCTTTAAGAAAAGCTGCAGGTCTGCACCACATCTGTGGGTGCCTGAGCTTCCTGACCTGCATGGAGGCACTGTCAGATGGTCTCCAAGGGACAGGTGGGCAACCAGCTCAAGAGGTTCTGGATATGGCCACCTCTGCCTGGAGCAGTGGGCAGACACTGGTGTCTTTTTGGTGGGGCAGGATCTGGGCAGGAGGTTCTTGGTCTTTCTGGGACAGGGAAAGGAGGGAGAGGATTTGATTTGGATGTGTTGGTGAGGTTGAAAAGATCCCTCAATGCCAGCCTGGTAGGGTGGGAAGGGACCTCTGGAGCTCACCCACAGCAGGTGCCCAGGAGCCCAGTGCCCAGGTGCCTTTGGAAGCTCTCCAGACAAGGACACTCCACAACCTCTCTGCACATCCTAGCTCCAGGGCTTGCAACCCTCAAAGCCAAGAGGCTGCTCCTGAGGGAACCTCCTGGCTTCCAGTTTGTGCCTGGTGCCTCTTGGCCTGTCCCTGGGCACCAGTGGCAAGAGTCTGGCCCCAGCCTCTTTCCCCACACCCTGCAGATGTTGAGAAGATCTCCTCTGAGTCTTCTCCTGTGCAGGCTAAGCAGGGACAGATTTGGACCAAGATCAAGTTATTGAGATGTCCCAACACAACCTGTGGCAGGCTTAATACTCCAAACACAACTTGAGGAGGAGAACCTCAGCATCGGTGTCGGGGCCACCTTAACACAATGAGCTTGGTAATGATAGAATGGATTAGGAACACCCAGGACCCAGATGTGGTGGTCCAGCATGAAACCAGTATCTCAGCTCTGGTTGTCAGCTGGCTGTGCAGAGCAGAGAATGTTGGAGAACATCTCCCCACAGCTTGGAGAATATCTTTTGGGGTCTACAGACAGAGGAAGACCTCCTCCAGCCACTCACCAGCAGCCTCGTCGTCAGGGCGTAGGGTGAAGGAAGATTGGCTGCAAAGGTGGGAAAGAAGATGTCAGAGCTCTGTCTCCACTGGAGGAGCCCAGCAGCTGGAGGCCTTGCAGGAACACCCCCAGCTCCCAGTGCCTCCCAGCACTGACCGTTGAGGTCGTAGCGGATAAGGGAAGTGCTTTCTCCTTCCTCTTGCTTCTTCATGGCCAGACACATGAGGCTCTTGCAGAGTGGGGTGAGGGCATTGGTGAACTGGATGGGGGTCAGGAACTCCAGGAGGTATGGCCACAGGACCTGCCAGGAGGAGGAGAGTTGGCACTACAGGAGGGGACTGAGTGGGAGACAACAGGAGATGCCAGGACAAAGGTCTAATGGGGAAACTTCCCCAAGTCCCCTGAGCCAGGGCTTTTGTTGGGAGAGCTCCTGGGGTCATGGGATGGGTGGAAGAGGCCTCCAAGCTCACAGAGTCCAACCACTGGCCCATCTGCAACCAGAGCTCAGGGCCTCACACCAAGGTGACCTGGGATGGTTCCAGGCATGGGACATCTCCCACCTCTCTGGGCAGCCTAGGCCAGGCTCTTCCCACCCTCCCAGGGCAGAATTTCTTCCTCAGCTCTAAGCTCCACCTCCTTCTTCCAGTTCAAACCCAGCACCCCTGGTCCCACCACAACACCTCCTGATAAAGGTCCCTCCCCAGCTTTGTTCTAGGCCACTTGAAGTCCTGGAAGGCCACTAGAAGGTCTCCCTAGAGCCTTCTCTTTTCCAGGTTGAAGAACCCCAACTCTCTCAGCCTCTCCTTACAGTGGAGGGTTTCCAGCCCTCCTAGCATTGCTGTGGCCTCCTCTAGCCCTGCTCCAACAGGTCCACAAGTTTCTTGACCAGAGGACTTCCAGTATCACCACCTTGCTCCAGCCTTGGAGAAGCTCACACAGAGGGTACACCTAGTTCCTCAGGAGGACACCTCTCCAACCCTTCTGGAGGAACAATGGTTCCTACAAGGGCTGAGAGTGGCTCCATCCCACCTGGCAGATGGAGCATCCTGCACGTTGCATGGGTGGTGCCAAGCACAGTGTGGGATCCCTCCCTAGGTAAAGAACAGCAGATGTGGGGCCAGCACCACCCTCCCCAGAGGTGGAAAGGCCTCTGCAGACTCACGTTGTTCATCCTGTCCACGGTGGTGCTGAGGAGGAAGAGTGTGTTGATACTGATGCTCTGGACACTGTCACTGGTGAGCTCATCTGAGTCCAGGGGCTGCTTTTTGGGCTGCTGGAGAATGGGAGTGCAGCTCACCATGGATGGTGCCACCCCAGTCACCCTTCCCAAGCCAATGAGGTGGCACAGCTGGCAAACAGCAGGTTGGAATGAATGGGAAGCATCCAAGAACCTCTTGGTTCTTCTCCAGCATCTGCTCCATGGAGCAGCCCAAAACATCAACCTGCTCTTCTTTGAGGGTCAAGAGGATGAGCCCAAGGGTGATTTTGGTTGGGCTCAACAGCATCTCTCCAGCTTCCAAGGTTTCATCTCGCTCCTCATTGCCCCAGAACCACACCAGGTCATAGGTGTAAGATGGGGAGGAAGCTCCAGTGCTGCTAGGTGAGGGCTGGGGTGGTGGGGATGGCAAGGAGGGCATCTGAGGGCAAGGGCAAGAGCGAGGGCAAGGGCAAGGGTGGCAGCAAGAGGGGCGTCCTGAGGCATCTCATGGCAAGAGACATCCTGAGAACATTTGATGGCAAGAGGAAGAACAAATGGGACATCCTGAGGACATATGATGACCAGAGAGATGGCAAGAGGACATCCCAAGGACAGAAAGTGGTACCACAGCTCCACTAAGGCCAAAGCCTAGCTGGAGAACCTCTGCAGAGCTGCCACCACCATGGGTGTGGCCAAACCAGAGGCAGGGACTGAGCTGAGGCCACCAGGACAGCATTCTGGAGGTGTGTGTCCCCACGGGGATGTTCTCACCAGGTCTGAGGGCAGGGCACACTGCCGCACCAGGAACTCCATCATGGCCTCACCACCAGGCTGCTCCAGGTAGCCATGGTGAGCCATGGCGCTGATGACCTGCACCACAGCTCGCTTCACCTGCGTGGGCAGAGCACAGAGCAGGGCTGAGGGGATGCTGTGACCAAGGAGGTTCTGGTCCTCCTCATAGCTCCTCTTCAGCACCTTCTGGCTGAAGGGAATGTTACTGTAGATCCTACACAGAACTTCACATGGGTATGGGACCTGCCAGCAGCAGCTGGACAATGCAGAGGACTCAACTGCCCACTGCTCACATCATGGAATAATTTAGGTTAGAAGAGACTTTCAAGCTCATGGTGTCCAATCAGTGCCCTGGCAGTGCCAGGGCACCACCAAAACCATCACCCTCAGCACCACAGCTCCATGCACTGCAAACCCCTCCAGGGATGGGGACTCCACCTGGGCAGCCTGGACCAGGCCTACACAAGCCTCAAGGGGCCCAAATTGCTCCTCAGGGCCAAGCTCAGCCTCCCCATCACTGGGAGGGCATCTCCTGCCAAAGCCCCGGCCAGAAGAGGAGCTGTAGGAGGAGGCAGAGGAGGACAGCTGGGCTGTACAGACCCCAGAACTTATCTGCCATCCCTGAAGGACACCTGGGAGGAGCAGAAGGTCAGCTCACCTTGTTGTTGCTGTCCTGCAGAGGCAGCCTCATAGATGACATAATAAAGGGCTTCTTGATCTCCATTTGAGAGGCTGGAAGGACAAAAAGATGGACTCTGAAGCTTGGTGATGCTGTTGAGCTGCCAAGGATGGAGCTGCTGATCCCAAACACCCCTTCTTCCATCAGGGAGGGCTTTATCCCTCAACCCCTTCCCAGCTGGATGGGACACAAGCCCAGCTTCCTCCTCCTAGTTGCTGGGATGAGGAGCTGAAGCCCAGCCTTGGCTGCAGGCTCGGGGAAGAAGGACAAAGAGAGGTCACGGAAAGAACTCCCTGGAAGGAGGAGAAAGCCAATCTGGAACCCCCCCAAGACCTCAAGGGGGCCCATGGCTGGTGGGTGGGTAACAGCTGGCCAGGTACTCACGGGCACTGTTGATGATCTGCCTCATGATGAGGAGGGTCCCCACACGAGTCCTCTCATTGCTGTTCTCCAGCTTGGGCAGCAGGAAGGCCAGGACACGGTCAGGGAAGGAGCAGGCTGTGGAACCAAACCAAACAGCAGGGTAGACCAACCAGGTCACAGCCTCAGGGATGCAGGCACCACATCTCTGCACAAGGACATCCCACTCCATCTACCCAGAGTGCCACAGGGGCTGTGGTCACTGGCAGTGAGGGTACCCATAGCAGGTTTGGAGGTGACACCAAGTTGAGTGCTCTATAGGTCAGATGCCACTCAGCATCACATGGTCAGGTTAGAGAGGTGGGGCTCTGTGGAGCTCATGAGGTTCAAAAAGCCAAGAGTAAGGTCATGAAGATGACTTAGGGCAATCTTTGGTGTCACTCTAGGCTGAGAGTGAAGGGCTGGAGAATGGAGAAGGACTTGGGGGGCTGGTGGATGATAAACTCAACATTCAGAGGTTGTTCAGCCTGGAAAAGAGAATGCTCCAGGGAGACTTTCTGGTGGTCTTGCAGGCCTTCAAGGGGGCTTTAGGAGAGCTGGGGAGGGACCTTCATCAGGAGGTGTGGTGGTGGTTCCAGGGCTGATGTATTTGAACTGGAAGAGGGAGCTGGAGCCCAGAGATGAAGAAGAAATTCTGCCTTGGGAGGGTGGGGAGAGTCTGGCCCAGGCTGGCCAGAAAGGTGGGAGATGTCCCATGCCTGGAACCATTCCAGGCCTGCTTGGCTGGGGTTGGGAGCAACCTGCTGTAGCTGGAGATGTCCCTGCTGACTGTGGGAAGTTGGACTGAGTGACCTCCAGAGATCTAGTTCCAACCACACTGGATTTTGTGCTCTCCAGAGACACCTGGACAGAGCTGTTGCCTTCTGCAAGCCTGAAGCCATGGGCTGGAGTCAGGACATTAACCACCACCTTCTCCTCCCATTTTCCCCAAGCCCAGATAGGAGCAGGGGGATCAAACCCCTCCATCCACCATGCACAACTTCTTGGAGCAGACCAGAGACCACCAGGGCAAAACACCCACCACAATGCAGGACACCCACAGGGCTTGACCCAAAGGTGCAGTAGACTTTGGTCCAGCCTCTTACCCAAGACAGTGAAGCAACGAAGGACTTCAGTGTGGTTTTTAACAGCCAGGGGCACAGTTGGGTCTGCAGGGACACAGATCTAGGAAGAGACATCTGCAGTGAGGGCTCTGGAGAGGCACCTCCAGAGAGTCCATTCATTGATGTCTTTGGTTTCCATCTGCTACAGCCAGAGCTGCTCCAACATTGGACAGCCCAGGTTAAGTCCTTCAACACATCATCTACCAGAGCTCAAGGGCTGGGAAAACCATGGATGACCACCAGAGAACCTCAGAGGAGTGTAATCAGGAGACTGAAAAGTTAATCCCAGGCTGCTCCAGGAGAGCCTTCAGACTCACAGCTCCAGCTGAGGGCCATGCTTAAGCATCAGACCCCACCAAAAGTCCACTCTGCCTGCCCAAGGCCTACCTGAGGGTGCAGCGTGGCCAGGAGAGCGTCCAGCTGCACATCGAGGCTGCGGCTGCCAATGTTGACTGAAGCTTCCAGGATCTGGCAGAGGCTCTGCTCAACAAGAGACCAGCTCATGGTTCCCACCAGGAAGAAAACTCCAGGTGGAAATGGAGCTCAGGTGGTCCCAAGAGGCTTGAGCTCAGCAGCAGGAGGGATCGTGGTGAGGGTGAGGACAGGTCCTTGGCCAAGTTGCTAACCTTGGATATGTAGAAGGCCTCTGTGTGCTTTTTGTAGAGCGTGAGGATCCCTGGGATCAGCTTAGGGAGCTGCTCCTCCAGCTTCTCACCAGGCATCAGGTGGCTCATGGGACCCAGAGCTTCCACCACGGCCAGGCGAAGCTGCAGGGGGACAGCAGGTGGTGAGAAGGTGACCAGGACATGACAGACCTGCTCTGGCATCGCTCCACCACATGGACCTGCTCCTGATGCTGCTTAAGGAAAAGGCCCTGGGGGGTTAGAGGCACCTGGAGAGGAGCCATCGTGTGCCCAGGTGGCTAAGGAGGTTTCCAGCAGCCTGGCCTGGAGCAGCCCCAGGCTGGGCAGCAGGAGTATGCACATGCAGCCCAGACAGCAATCGAGTCCTGGGCTGCAGCAAGAGCAGTGTGGACAGCAGGGCAAGGGAGGTGATTCTGCCCCTTTACTCTGCTCTCCTCAGACCCCACCTGGAGTCCTGTGTGCAGTTCTGGAGCCCCCAGCACAGGAAGGACATGGAAGTGTTGGAGTGGGTCCAGAGGAGGCCATGAAGATGCTCAGAGGGCTGCAGCAGCTCTGCTNTGAGGGTGGTGAGACACTGGCACAGGTTGCCCAGGGAGGTTGTGGTTGCTCCCTCCCTGGAGGTGTTCAAGGCCAGGTTGGACGAGGCCTTGAGTGACCTGTACTAGTGGGAGGTGTCCCTGCCTATGGCAGGGGGTTGGAACTAGATGATCCTTGAGGTCCCTTCCAACCTTACCATTCTATGATTCTATGAGTAGGGCAGGGATGGTCCCTCCAGACTGGGGACACTGGGGAGGCCACCTCTGGAATGCTAGGATCAGCTTTGAGCCCCTGACTCCTAAAAGGACCTTGACAGGGTTGGAGGAGTCTAGATAAAGGGAAGGGAGCTGGGGGAGGGTCTGGAAAAGAAAAGTAAGTGTCTGGAGAAGTTGTGAGGAGCAGATGAGGGCCCTGGAGGTGTGANTGAGGTCCCTTCCAACCTTACCAATCTCTGATTCTATGAGTAGGGCAGGGATGGTCCTTCCAGACTGGGGACACTGGGGAGGCCACCTCTGGAATGCTAGGATCAGCTTTGAGCCCCTGACTCCTAAAAGGACCTTGACAGGGTTGGAGGAGTCTAGATAAAGGGAAGGGAGCTGGGGGAGGGTCTGGAAAAGAAAAGTAAGTGTCTGGAGAAGTTGTGAGGAGCAGATGAGGGCCCTGGAGGTGTGAAGCCTGGAGCAAAGGAGGCTGAGGGGAGAGCTTCTGGCTCTCTGCAAGTGCCTGAGAGGAGGCTAGAGCCAGGTGGGGCTGACATCTCTTGTGCCAAGCTCTGGGCCAAAAGGAATTGGCCTCAAGTTGCCCCAGGGAAGGTTGAGGTTGGTCCTGAGGAACAATTTGTGCCCCTTGAGGCTTGTGCAGGCCTGGCCTAGGCTGCCCAGGGTGGAGTCCCCATCCCCGGAGGAGTCTGCAAGCTGTGGAGCTGTGGAGCTGAGGGCCATGGGTTGGTGGTGCCCTGGCAGTGCTGGGGCACTGGTTGGACTCCAACATGCTGGAAGTCTCTTACAAGCCATCCCATGACTCTATAGCATTAGAAGAGCAGATTCAAGCGGATCCAAGGAGGACTTTTCTGAAACTGAGGGTGGGGAGAGCCTGGCCAAGGCTGCCCAGAGGAGTGGGAGATGCCCCAGCCCTGGAACCATGCAAGGCCAGCTTGGCTGGGGCTGTGAGCAACCGGCTGTGGTTGGAGATGTCTGTGCTGACTGTGGGATGGGGTTGGAGTGGAAGGCCTTCAGCGATCCCTTCAGCCCACCTTGGCTTCGCGGTGCTGCAGCCAGCTGTTGAAGAGCACTTCGTAGGCGCTGAAGATCTCGTTTGAGAAGGTGTCCTTCCTGACTGTGGGGTCTGGGGCCTGGTCCAGGTTGGCCAAGTACTCCTGGATGCTCTCACTGAAGTGCTGCAGAGCTGACAGACAGACCAGGAGTTAGATGGTTCGCAAGGCAGGGCTTGTGCTAGCCCCACCAGGATGCAGGTGGTCACCACTCTGCTTTACCGGGCATCATTTCAAGGCTTGGCTGATGCATCACAGCTCAGAGGTTTCCCCAGAGGAGGTCTTAATGGGGATTCCTCATGGTTTCATGGAGTTCCACCTACAGCTTTAGGAGGTTCCTTCAGGTTTTTTGTTGTTTCTCAGACCTTTATGGGGTTCCTCAAGTTTTCATGGTGTTTATCCTAGCTTTATGAGGTTCCTGGAAGTTTTATTGTGTTCCCCAGAGCTTTATAGGGTTCCTCGTGGGATTTATGGTGTTCCCCAGAGCTTTATGAGGTTTCCCCTGGCTTTATCGGGTTCCCCAGGGCTTTGTGATTTCTCAAGGTTTTATGGGGTTCCCAGGACTTTGTGAGTATCCTTGTGGCTTTACAGAGCTCCCCAAGACTTTTGGGGAGTTTCTGGGTCACCTGAGGGATCACCTATCACCAAGCGGTCTCAGCTGACAGCTCCCTGGGGCTGCCAACACCCTCCAGGTTTTATCTGGGATTAATCCAACAGTGGGGAACACAGAAAAGCCTCCAGCTTCAGGAGCTCCTGCACAGGACGTTGTTCCAGATGCTCAGATGGACCTCTTGGAGCTAAATCAGCTCTCCAAGTCTCTGTCCAGAGCGCAGGGCTTTGGACATGGACACAGCAGACAGGCTACAAGTCCTCCAGACTCTTCCCCAGCTCCCTTCTCCCTTGCCTTTTTCTGGACACCTCCAGCCCCTCAAGCTCCTTCTTGGAGACAGGAGCCCCAAGCTGAGCACAGCACGCCAGGGGTGGCCTCCCCAGTGCTGATTGAAGATCAGAAGGTGGGAGACTGAAGGAAAGCAGCAGCTGAGCACACCTCACACTTGAGGAGCACAGCTTGGCTGGTGTGGCCTGCTTGGTGCCCACACCATCAGCTGCTCACTCCAGAGCCTGATGGTGCCCAGCCCTTGATGCCCACATGGCACAGAGAGTCCACCATGACCCCTGAGGTTGGGAAATGACTCAAGGCCACACCAGCCCTCATGGTCCCTGCACCAAGCACGAGTTGGAGGTGCCCACGTTGTGCCCCCTGCCAAGGAGGAAGCAGAAGGAGGAAGAGGAGAAAGGGGTCTTATGGAGCAGCCCTGGGACACTGCCCACGCTGAGGTGGTTGAGGTGGCCCAGGCACCGCTCCTGCAGCAGATACTTATTTCCAGCAGAGATGCTGAGTCACTGCATGACCTCACCCCGAAGCCAAAGGAGCCCATCACATGTCTTCTCCAGCTGGTAGCATGCCAGAGAAGCTCCACAAGCACTGCCCTGCCCGCTGAATGAGACCATCATCATCCTCAGGGATGAGACCTGATCTGGCCAGGAGCGCCCCCAACCTGCTCCTCACAGCTCTGTGAGATGGGAAGTGGCAGGACAGGACAGCCCTGTGCTGCAGGGATGTGCTGGTTTGAGGCTAATTGGAATATTTTAATGGAGAAAATTATACTATAGACTGTGAAAGGAAACAATGGTGAGGTCTACTTCACTCATAGGCTTGCTGAGGTGTTTAAGAACACAAAACAAAGACACTCGGGCTTGCAGACACTCTCAGGCTGTCTAGCAGCTTCTGGCTTTTCTCCTCTCTGCTGAGTAACCTCACTAACCACTTTCCTTCTAACCTCCCTGGACGATCCTCCAAACTCACCTTGCGTGTAAGGCAAACCCTGGGGTAAGGTACAGGGGTGGGGAGAAGGTGGAAGGGTGGTTGGGAGCCCCTCCTGGGGTCTCTGATTTCTGGGAGGGCTGTTGTGTTTCTGTATCACCTTTAAATTGTATATGCCTGTAAATATTCTTGTCTATTGTGTCTATCTCTGCTTGTACACTGTGCTAAGCTGTAAACAGAGCTTCACCTCTCAACTTCCAGCTGGCTGAGTCTAGTTTGGGTGATTTTACAAAGGGGGGGGGGGGGGCAGGGAACTCCCAAACCATCACAAGGGACCACCAGCAGAAGGGTCCAATGCTACAATGAGAAGCTCATGCTGTTGGAAATGGACTTACAGGTCTGGGATTCCCACCTTAGAAGGGTGTCAAAGGTCCCCAGCTCTTCTCCAGCACCTTTCTGGAGCAGGATACAACATCTAGAGCCCATCTAAACCCTGTTTTCACTCCAGGCTGGAGTCATCACACTCTCATCTAGGTTGAACCCTCCAAAGACATCTGTGAGAAGCTTGTCTCAATGAAAGTGAAGGTGTTTGGCCAAGAAGGTCCTCCTCCAGCTCAAAGCCAGGCTGATGTGAGGGCCATAGGCAGTACCACCCCTCTACTGAGTTCTCAGATCCACATCTTCATCCTGACCTTCATCCTGCACCAAGCTTCACATAACCACCCTGTACAGTGGGACCCTCTCTGTCCTTGCCCCTCTGCATTAAGGCCACCATGGAACTGCAAAGCCACCCCAAGAAGACCTCACATTGCACCAAATCCCAGCATGGCATCCAGTTAGACCTCAAGCCATTGGCCATCACTGTTTGGGTTTGACCATCCAGCCAGTTCCCTATCTACTAAGAGTTCCACCCACCCAATCCACATCCTTTCCACTTGAGACCAGGATGTCCTGGGAACAGTGAAGGGAGCACCTTGCACAAGTTCAGGGAGGTGACATCACTTGCTCTCCCTTCTCCATCTACATCACTGCCCTGCCATACCAGGCCACCAAACTGGTCAGGCACAATATCCTCAAGTCGGCTCCAAGACTGGCCATGAGGAACTCCTTGAGGCTTGTGCAGGCCTGGCCCAGGCTGCCCAGGGCAGTGCTGGAGTGCCCATCCTGAGAGGGGTTTGCAAGCTGTGGAGCTGTGGTGCTGAGGGCCATGGGTTGGTGGTGTCCTGGCACTGCTGGGTCAGTGGCTGGACTCAGTCACTCAAAGGTCTCTTCCAGCCTCCATCATTCCACAATGTGATGAAACCCTCAGCACAAAAGGTGGCTTTTGATGAGCCCAAGGCTGGAGGAGGACATCACAAGGAGGAAGCCCCATGACATCCTGCCAGCCCACCACATGTGTCATATTCTGGAACCCACTTTGGGAGAATTACAGAAGTGGTTTGGCCAAGAGCTGACTCAGCACCATCACCATGTCCTGGCCTGCTCACAAGTCCTACAAGGGCTACTACTGGGTTGCACAAGGTGTCAAGTTC
This sequence comes from Eubucco bourcierii, assembly GCA_013396675.1. Taxonomy (NCBI): domain Eukaryota; kingdom Metazoa; phylum Chordata; class Aves; order Piciformes; family Ramphastidae; genus Eubucco; species Eubucco bourcierii. The sequence goes on along the minus strand of VWZE01010065.1, from coordinate 54,819 downwards.
CAGGGACTCAATAAAGGGGCAATCTGGTCTACAAGAGTGTCTCTGGTAGCACATCCTCCTTCCTTCCCCATCCCACCAGCATGGTTCCCTCAGCTGTACAGCTCTGGAGCATCCATGGCCACCAAAAGGAGAAAGCAAAGTCCAGGAGTACTTGCTGGGCTGTGAAACGGGAGTGACGGAGATCAGGCAGGAGATGGAGAAGGACTTCTGGTAGATCTCAATGACCTGGAGCAGACAGTTCTCCATCCCACTCCACAGCCAGTCAGGTTCCAGAACATCCAGACTCCCAAACACCCAAGACAGGTTGAACCAAGCTCCTTCTTCTCCAGGAAAAGGAAAAGTCCTCCCACAGGACATCTAACCCTGCTGTGGGCCCAGAAGAACCTTACCATAGCAGAAGACAGCCTTCATGTGGTCCTGCTTGGCCATTCCCAGCATGGGCAGCATGGTCCCGAGGATGGAGTTGAGGAAAGGCACCATTCCAAACACTGGGGAGGAAGCAGGAGAGGATCACATGTGGCCAACAACTGGACACTGACCCACCACGGGGACCTGAAGACTTCTGCTGACCAGAGCCACGAGGAGAAGTTGGCTACAAGAGATGGCAACAAGTCCAGGTGGGACCTGGTGACCCCAGCACCACAGAGCGGAGAGACCTCTGGTGTGGCAGCAGCACAACCTCTGAGTCCCTGAAGTTCCCAACAGGTTCATAGAATAGTAGAGTGAGAAGAGACCAGCAGGCTCATCCACAGCAGGTGCCCAAGATCCCAGTGCCCCAGGTGCCTTTGGAAGCTCTCCAGACAAGGACACTCCACAACCTCTCTCCACAGCCTGGCTCCAGGGCTTGCAACCCTCCAAGCCAAGAGGCTGTTCCTGAGGGAACCTCCTGGCTTCCAGTTTGTGCCCAATGCCCCTTGGTCTGCCCCTGGGCACCAGTGGCAAGAATCTGGCCCCAGCCTCTTTCCCCACACCCTGCAGATGTTGACAAGATCTCCTCTGAGTCTTCTCCTGTCCAGGCTAAGCAGCCCCAGGTCCCCCAACCTTCCCTGCTCAGAGTCTTCTCAGCAGCTTCCCAGCCTGCCCTGGCCTCTGCCCAGTAGCTCCCAGTCTGTGCTGAAGTGGGGAGCCCAGCACTGGCCCCAGCTCTGCCAGTTCTCTGGCAGGAGAACCTTCCCTGGCCTGGTGGCCACGCTCTGCTAAGTGTCCCCAGAATACTGTTGGCATTCTCAGCACATCTCCAGCATCATCAGCTCTAAGTCACAAGCTGTCCAGATGCTCCTTCTGAAGTCCATTGGCTGACTCAGCACATGTGACACGGTGGAGATGCTCTACCAAACTGCTGTTGAGGAGCAGCCTGAGCAACAACCCTCCCAAGCACCACCCCTCAAACCACACCAACCCTTCCATGGCTCTTCCCACCCTGGAGGAGCAGCAGCCACACATCACCACCTCACCGTTGGACACTGAGAGGTTGGCAAAGGTCTGCAGGACGAAGTAGTGGGGCAGGATGCCAGGTTGGAACTTGGTGAGCACCTCCTCCATCACCTTGTTGATGAAGCGTTGTCCCACTGCCACCAGGACACTGCTGGCAGCCTGCTGCCAGTCCCTGATCACCTCCTGGAGAGACCATGGCAGGACAGGACACGTGAGGCATGGGTCATGTCTGGCTGCCAGTGCCATGGGGAATGGGACAGGGTAGGAGATACAACAGGGCAAGGATTCGGTGGTAATCTGCTCCCCATGGGGACTGGCAGACTCTCAAGGTCATGTCTCTTTCTTGCTCCCACAACTACCTTGCCAGGTCCTTCTAGAATCATGGAAACATTGGGGCTGGAAGAGATCTTTGAGCTCATGGAGTCAAACCAGTGCCCCCCACCACTGCCAGGGCACGATCAAACCATTGCCCTCAGCACCACAGCCTGCAAATCCCTTTAGGCATGGACACTCCACCACTGCCCTGGGCAACTTGGGCCAGGCCTGAACAAGCCTCAAGGGGCACAAACTGTTCCTCATGGACAACCTCAACCTCCCCTGGGGCAATCTGTGGTTGCTTCCTGTTGGCCCAACACCCGGTACAAGAGATCTCAGCCCCACCTGGCTCCAGCCTCCTCTCAGGCACTTGCAGACAGCCAGAAGGCCTCCCCTCAGCCTTCTTTGCTCCAGGCTCCACAACCCCAGGGCCCTCAGCTGCTCCTCACAACTTCTCCACTTCTTCTCCAGACCTTCCCCAGCTCACTTTCCCTTCTCTGGACACTTCCAACACCCCCAGAGTCCTTCTTGGGAGTCAGGGGCCCAAAGCTGAGCCCAGTACTCCAGGGGTTGCCTCCCCAGTGCTCCCAGGCCAGGAGGACCATTCCTTCCCTGCCCTGCTCTGTTCTTGCTGCTGCTGCCCAGCCTGGGACTGCTCCAGGCCAGGTTGCTGGTGGCCTTCTTGGCCACCTGGGCACACGCTGGCTCCTCTCCAGCTGCTGCCACCAACCCCCCTCAGGACCCTTCCCACCAGACACTTCCCAGCCCCTCTGCCCCCAGCCTGGAGCCTTGGTGGGAGACAAGGGCAGCAGCCAGCACTTGGCCTTGGTCAACCTAATCCCACTGGTCTCATCCAGCCAGCCTGGCCAGGGCCTCTGGAGAGCCCCAAACCCCTTTTCCATAAATGGACCTCACTAAAATTCTTCTGAGGGGTGGGAGCCCCACACCTGACCACGCTGATGGCGTCAGGAGAAGATGCAGAACTTTCAGGTCCTACCTTTGACTTGGTCATTTCATTAGAGGCCAAGAAGATCACCACCTTCACTGTGCTCTTGTCCAAGAGGCTGATGTTGTTCCTCACCACGGTTTCCATGGCCTTCAGGATGATCACCCGGTGAGGATAAGCCAGCTGGCAAGGGATGGAAAAAGAGTTTGCTGAGTTGAGGACACTGACCTGCCCCAGGGCACAACCCAGGGCTCCTGGGGCTCTGGGACATCCAACAAGAGCCCAAACAACATTTCCACCACTCAACAACTTGCTCCATCAACCAGTTTCAGTTCACTTCTCACCCATACCACCACATCATCATCACTTCTCCATCCATGCCACCCTTGGACAAAACTTCTCAACCAGCTGATCCCTCCACTCTGGTAGCCCAAATCCTGCCCTTCCAGAGCCAGCAGGAGGAAGTAGGGCAGGGCCCCACCTTGTCGTGCTGCCGCAGGTACTCATCACAAGAGTTGAGGATCTCCTCTGGCTCAGACTCCCCCAAGTAGCACAAAGCATTGTAGATCTGCTCTTGGACCAGGGGGTCCTTATCTGTGGTGGCATCCATCAAGGTTGTAGCAAGCCCTGGGCAAGACAAGGCAAGGTGGAAAGATTTGAGACTCTTTGGAGCAACAAGAGCAGAACCTTGGTGTGTCTTCATCCATCCTTCCCCAAGCCACGTCCTCAGCCGCATAGACCTTCACCAACCCTCTGCTGTCCCACTCAGCCAGCACCTACCAAATCCCTGCCTCTGGGCCTCCAGCAGGAGGGTTTAGAGAGCCTGTTTAGGGGTCCAATGCCCTTGTTTGGGAGGTTAATGCCCCAGTTTCAAGGGTTCATTCCCCTTTTGGAGACTCAAATGTCCCAGTTTGGGGGTTCAAATGCTCCAGATTGGGCTTCAATTGCCCCTTTTGAGGGTTTAAATGTCCCCATTGCACATTTTTTGCCTCAAAGAGGGGGGAAATTAAAAAATAAAGGGGAGGGGTAAAAAAAAAGGAGGGGGAGGGGAGGGGAATCTCAATTCTAGGCCTAGCTGGGATTAACTTGGGAAGCTCCAGAGCCCATTAATCCCCTGGGATCCGCAGCAGGGAGGGGAGGCTCCAGATTAATTCCAAGGGCAGGGAACGGCTGAGGAGAAGGAAACCAAATCCTTTCCCCTCCTCCCATCCTGCTGTCTCCAGCTGGTTTTCTCCACCACAAGTAGCTGCTTTCTGGCCTGCTGAGGCAGTGAGAGGGAGAATTCCCAGCTGGCTGCTTCCCTAGGGAATGTCCTGGGCTTTCCTGCCTCCCAGACTCACGTTTGAGGCGAGACTCCATCATGCTGCGTGTCCCCAGCTTCCCCACCGGCAGCGGGCGGTTGGCAGCCTCCTCCAGCCCGGGAGAACCTATTTTTACTCTTTGCCTTTCCCTTCCCAAGGAGAAGACTCCTGGAAGCTTGGATCCAGGTGGGATAAACCCAATCTGGAAGCAGCAAGGTGGAAGAGAAGCACTATGGGAGGTGCAGGGATGGGAATGAAGCAGGTCCTGTCTGGCAGGTGAGCCCCAGCTGTGGGTGCAAGGATGCGGCAGGCAGCGGGCGCCACGCTTCCATGGATCCCGGAGCCTTCCCTAGGCAGGTGGGAGCTGGAAGGGTTGCACAGCCCAGTTGCTCCTGCCTGTAGGTCAGGAAGGAGGAGATTTGCCATCGGGAAAAGACGGTGGGAAAGAAATCCCCCACCCCTGCCTGCGCCCCTTGAGTTCTTGCCACCAATTCCTAACCCTGATCCCAAAACCTGGCCAGCAATTTGTAGCCTGCATCCCAAAATCCATACAGAAACCTCTAACCGTGACCCCAAAATCCAGCCAGGTATTCCTAACTATGACCCCAAAGTCTGGCCAGGTATTCCTAATCCTAATCACAAAATCCAACTAGGAATTCCTAACCATGAATTCAAAGTCCAGCCAATTCCCCAAACCTGTCTGGGAATTCCTAACTGTGGTCCCAAAACCTCGCCAAGACTTCCCAATCCCAAAAACCTAGACAGGAATTCCTAATCATGGTCCCAAAATCTGACCAAGAATTCCCAACTCACACCCCAGACCCTAGCCTGGACTTTCTAACCCCAACCTCAAAATCCATCCAGGAATTCCTAACCATGATCCCCAGACCTGCTGGGCCTGTGCCAGCTCTCAGCAGGAGCGAAGATTCAGGGCCGTGCTCCAAATACATGTCCCAAAAACCCATGAAGATTCCAGCTCCTGCCAAGGGTCTGCAAACACTGCAGCTCCTCAACATCCTCAGACAACAGCAAATTTTTAGGGAAAACAGGACTTCAAAGCCAAAATTCAGGAATTTTCTTGCTACTCCAAGCCCAGTGCTGCCTATGGAGCCCTCTTCATTCCAGACATATTCCAAAGAGGTTGTTCCATCTCATTTCCATCTGAATATCAGGACACCTGCCCCAACATGGCACCACCACCTTTTCCCACTCTTTCTGGCCCATTATGGAGCTGGGATCGAGTGACAGAGGAGACCGTGAAAAGGCAAATACTACCCTAGAATCTCTCTGTAAAAGCCCCAGCCAGGGTGGGAATTCCACTGCCCTGGAGGAGGCTGCAGCATTCCTGGCTTCCCAGTGCTTGGGAAGGCTAAGAAAGGGCATCGGAGATTCACCACCAGCACGTATGGGAAGGTCTCAGGAGGGTCATTACCATCAGGAATAGTGGTCATGGGAAGCTCCCCAAAATGGGAACAGGTTCACAGGCAGCTCCCAGAAGTGGGAAAGGAGCATGGAAAGATGCCCAGGATGGGAAGGGGAGCATGGAAAACTCCCAAGAGAGGCACAGGAAGCTCCCAAAGGTGAGAAGTAGCGGGGGGAAGGCAAAAAGCTCCTAAAAACGGGCAAGAGAACACAGAAACGAGGGACGCAAAGGTAGCTCCCAAATTTGGAAAGGGGGATAAAGGAAGCTCCCGAGAGCGGGAAAGGGAGCACAGACAGCTCCCAGAGGCGGTAAGGAGGGCATGGGAAAGAAGCTTCCAAGGGAGCCATGAGACGCTCCCAAAGACAGGAAAAAGACACCGAGAGGTCCCAAAGGTGGGAAGGGCAACATAGGAGGCTCAGAAGGATGGAAAAGGGAACACAGGAAACTCCCAAAAGTGGCAAGAGAAGCATGAGAAGCTGCCAAGGGGAGCACAGGCAGCTCTTAGAAATGGGAAGAGGCCACACAGAGCTCCCAAGTGTGGGAAGGAGGGCACAGGGAGCTCCCAGAGATGAGCGGGAGGACATAGGAAGCTCACAAGGATGTGAAGAGCGACCTGGGAAGCTCCCATGGGGACAGGAACCGCCAACCGCTGCCCACTAACAGCCCCTTAGGGCCTCGAAGCCATCCCCGGTAGGTCTCCTCCGGTTCAGAAGGTACCAGCCCCACGCACCCTACCCTAACTCAGGTCCCGGTGCCCCGCCGGGCCTCTCCGGTGCCGTTCCCCCCACACCCCACCCCGACTCCCATGCCCACCGCCCTCACTCACCGCGGACACCGCTGAACCACAACCTACTCAACCCCCACTCCTCCGGTACCGCTTCCGGGTTTTAGCCACACCCTCGGAAACGCCCACCTCCGGTGACAAGAATCACCACGCCCCTGGGCACGCCCACTTCCGGCAATCCCGCCTCGCTTCCTTCTTTCCCCCCACCCCGTTGCGCGCATGCGCGGCCTCGCCAACACTCGCGCCCCCTAGCGCAGCAGTCCGGCATTGTTCACCCCTGGGGCATTTTGGGCGGGGGCGCGAACTCCCCTCCCCAGCCCCCAGGAGCGTCCTACAGACAGGAATCGCCTGTCCCTGAAGCCCACGGAGACCTTCACCCAATCCCAGCCCAATCTCCCTCGACTATGCCCCAGGACAGTGCCCAGCGTACACCCTCCCCTGCTCCTTTTGTCCCCCACTTGCCCCTCACCATGGAAGACCCCACAGCATCCCCAGACACCCCCACCCAGCGCCTCCTACTTTCCCCAAAGAACCTTCTACTTTCCCCTCAGTACCCTCCTGACTCTTCCCCAGACCCTCTCAGTTTCCACCCAGCAACCCCAGTCCCAACCCAGACTCAAATTCCCCTCTTCACACCCCCCCAGTTCCCTTACAAGACCCTCCAAGTCCCCTCTGCCAAGACCTCTCCCAGCATCCCTAATCCAAACCCAGACTCTCCTAAGCCCCCTCTTAGCACCCCTCATTATCCCCCAACCCTCTCAGTATTCCCACAGCACCCTCAGACCTTCCAGTTTCCTCCCCAGACCTTCCCAGTTCCCCCCAGCATTTTTGGGCTGAAATCCTTTTATTTGACCAGGCACTTTTGTGGCATCTCCACTCTGTCAGGGTGTGGAAAGCTCTGGAATCCAGCCCTGGGAAGCTGGAAAGTCAGGGGGCAGATCACAACATGGCCTCCAGCAGCAGTGGGAGAGTTTGAGGCCCAGCTGCCACCCACCATGGGATGACAGAAGGGGCAGTCTGTGGGTGACATGGAGCAGGGCAGCTCCTCAACACAGGGGCTCCTCCTGCTCCTTCTCCTCTTCCCTGTCCAGGCGTTGAAGCTCCTGTTCTACCTCCTCAGGGATCTTCACTTCCAGAAGGTTCTCCATGCCTGGGCCAGGCTCATCCCCGATTAGCACCTAATGACAGGGAGGGTTGACAAGGATGGTTGGACCACCACCCTGCCACACAATGGGGATGCTCAACCAGCCCTGATCCCCACCCAGGCATGTCCCAAAGAGGTGACTCAAACCCAACCAGACACATCCCTGACCCCCACCTACAGCTGGGATCCCCATCCAGGCATCTTCTAGATCCCTACCCAGTATCCTACAGCAGGGACACAGGGACCCAGACTTTTCCCACAGAGGTGACCCCCCACTCACACATCCCAAAGAGACACATCTCACAGCAGTGAGCCCACTCAGATGCATCCCTGACCCACATCCCTCTACAAGGAGCCTGTAATCCATTGAGGGAGGGGTAGCTGTAGGTGGACAGCAAACTCCCCACACCCAGGCCCCAGCTTCCTCCCCTCCAAGACCTTCCTCCTCCTCACCTGGATGACCTTCTCACAGGCCACCAGCACCTCCTGGTGCTGCTCCCAGTGGTGCAGCTCCCTCAGAACCACATAGGTCCCCTTGTCCCTCACCAAGTGGCGGCCAGCCTTGGTGGCTGTCAGCTGCAAGGAGACACAGCAACACCATAAGGGACAGCGTGGGCTGGTCACTGAGCCCTGGTGATCACCACAAAGTCCTCAATGTACGGGTGAGGCTGGAGAAGCTCAGGGGACGTCAAGTTGGTGTCTCTTCTCAATACCGAATGGTTGCTTAATGTGGAAAGGGACATCTGGAGGCCACGTGGCCCTCAAGTGGAGCCACCCAGGATTGTGTCCAGATGGCTTTTGAGGATCTCCAAGGACGGAGACTCCAACACCACCTCTTTGGGTAACCTGTGCCAGGGTTTGGTCAGCCTCATAAAGTGCCTCCCAACGTTCAAGTGTCCCAGTTTGTGCCCACGCTCTCCAGTCCTGGCACTGGGCACCACAGGGTAGGGCCCAGCTCCTCTTTACTCCCTTCAGGACAAAGATGAGCTCTCCCAGAGTCCTCTCTAGGCTAAGCAGTCTCAGCTCTTTCAGCCTCTCCTCAGAGCAGATATTCTCCAGTTCCACCACCATCCTGGTGGCCCTTCACTGCACTTTCTCCACGGTGTCCATGTCCCTCTTGTCCTGAGGAGCTCAGAACTGGGCGGCCTCGCCAGCACTGTCACCTACTGTGACACTTCAGCTTGTGCACCATGTGCCTCTGCCACAGGACCACGCTGCTGCTAGTGTCCTGCTCTCCAGCTCATCATTTTCCTGCCTGGGCTTGGTCAAGGACAAGTCCTTGTTAAGCTCCACAAAACCCCTGCTGGCTCACTTCTCCAGACTGTTGAGGTCTCTCTGGTTGCCACCATAACCCTCTAATTTACCAGCCACTCTTTCCAACTTGGTGTCACCTCCACGTGCACTCTGCTCCATCATCCAAATGATTCATGGAGATACTGGACAGGAGCATACACCACCACTTCTCCATGAGGATCAGGAGATCCTTCTACACCCCAGATGCCCCACCCAGCTCCTCACCATTGGCCCCACCACAACTTGAGGACTCACCAGCATGATGGCTTCCAGAAGCATCTTCCTGATGTCTGGTTCTTCCTCTCTCTGCTTGTCCAGGGGCAGGTACTGGAGATCTACAGGGAGCCCTGAGGGAGAAGCAGCATGAGGAGGTGGCATCCAGCAGTCCCCTGCCACCCCACCCCCACCCCTTGGGACATCTACTTACGTTCTGTCTCCTCCTCAGAAAGCTCTTCAGGACCTGCCAGGGGCAGGAGTAGAAAGGGCAGGATGTCAACCTCCTCACTCAGCAGCCACTCGTGGTCCTCTGGGGACAACCCAGGGTTAAGGAAGTTGCCAAAATCAGGGGGGAAAGCCCACTATGGTCCACCACTTTCAACCAACTCCACCCACCAGTGGAACTGGAGAGAGAAGCGGAATCACGGAATAGGTTGGAAGAGATCACTGAGCAACCATTGCCCCAGCACTGCCAGGGCACCACCAAACTATGGCAACACAGCTCCATGGCTTGCAAACCCCTCCATGCACGGGCACTCCACCACTGCCCTGGGCAGCCTGGGCCAGGCCTGCACAAGCCTCAGGGGAAACAAATTGTTCCTCATGGACAACCTCAATCTACCCTGGGGCAGCTTGAGGCTGCACAAGAGATATCAGCCCCACCTGGCTCCAGCCTCCTCTCAGGCACTTGCAGACCGACAGAAGCTTTCCCCTCAGTCTCCTTTGCTCCAGGCTCCACAGTCCCAGCTCCCTCAGCTGCTCCTCACAACTTCTCCACACCGTTCTCCTCCTTCTGCAGACCCCTCCCCGTGTCCACTAACCGGTTCTAGCGATCTCCACACTCTCAAGATCCTTCTTGGAGTCAGGGACACTGCCCCTGCTGCCCACCCGGGGGCTGCTCCAGGCTTGGCTGTTGGTGGCCTTCTTGGCCACCTGGGCACACGCTGGTTCCTCTCCAGCCGCTGCCACCAATGCCCCAGGGCTATTCCCACGCTGCCACGAACACCCCTCTGGTCACTGCTATCAAGCCCACTCGAAATGCCAAGCAGAAGGCTCCCTCTCCTCCCAGTCATTCCTAGCAGCACTGCTGGGCTGGGGACAAGCCCCCATGGGCCCAGGGAACGGAAGCGCCTCCCGGCTGCGGGTTTCCCGGGGGCTGGGCTCGCTGCTGGCTCTCACCGTACTGGAAGCAGCAGTTCCTGAGGGCCCCCACGATGCCCCGGCGATGAATCACGGAGTCCCGGTACTGCGTGAAGGGCAGCAGCCGCTGCACCGAGCACCTGCGGACCAGGAATGCTCACAACGGGCCGGTCCTACCAGGCCAGAGACGATCCTCTGCTCCAACCCGGAGTCCTACCGGGAACGGTCGAGGAGACCGCGACGTCCCTCGGGCAGCTGGCTAAGGTTGCAGAGCAACGGCCCGAGCTGTGGCGGCGGCTGGGGCTCCCCCAGGGCCTGCAGGAGCGGATCCAGCCCGGTACCGCGCTCCAGCAGGCTCTGCAGCACCCGTTGGGCCGCTCCCCGCTCCCGGCAGAGGTTGGCGAGCACCCCACAGGCAGCTCCCCCGGGTAGCAGGTTCAGCAGGGCGGGCAGCCCGGCCAGCAGAGGCTCTCGGGCCGCCGGTTCGCCCGAGACGTTCACCAGGCAGCCCAGAGCGTGGCGAGCGGCCGGCGAGCAGGGCCCGGCCAATGAATAAGGCCCCGCCGCCAGCTCCAGCAACCCCGTGAGGGCCTCGGGTCGTCCCGCTAGAAGCCGCCGGCCCGCCGCATCCCCAGACAGCGCCAGCGCAGCCTCCGCCGCGCCCGCCCGGGCCGCTTCGCCCGCCGCCGGAGCCAGCAGCGCCACCAGCTCCACCGTGGCGGCCTCCTGCGCGGCTGCCGCCATCTTGGCCGGTGTCTCCCACATGGCGGCCGCCCCTCAGCAACCTCGCGGCGACTGGCGGGCACGGCAGCTAATGAGCTCTGGGCAGGCGGGGCCATCCTGAGAGTAAGAATAACAGCTACGGCAGAGCCACCCGAGGGGGCGGGCTCGATGGAACAAGAACTTCCGGGAAGGGTACAGCTCCGCCGGGTCCTAGTGCGAGGGTGGTGGCTCCTGGGTCCGGGGCTGCCGCTCCTCCGTGGCCCTTCGCCGGACGACCCCTAGAACGCGATCAGCCCCACACCCTGCGGCCGCTGAAACACTCCTGCACCCATTCTGCCGTTCCTCGGTGGTACGAAGGGCGGAGCAGCCCCTGTTCTCCCCAGCTCCTCTACTGGACAGCGGCCCGGTGCTCTCTCGGGGTACCGCTCCCCAGCCACAGTGGCCCTCGAGCACAAGACCCCCGTGAGGAGTAGGGACCCGGTACTGACACCCGAGGGGCCCCTGTGTTGTCCCAGGCAGGGAACCCAATCCGGTCCCTGTGCGACCCCCGGGTTGTTGCGGTGTTGCCCCGGTGCCATCCCCGTGCGGTGTCCCCAGAGGAAGGAGGGGAGGGTGACAGAAACTCTTTATTGGTGCGAGGGTCCAATGCCACGCTGTGAGCTCAACCTCCCTGCTGGGGGGTCCAAAGGGGGCTGGGGGTGGGGAACACAAGGACTGAGCCTGTTTCCCACTGCCCCTTCCCACCGCGAAAGGGGGTTTGGGGGAGGGGGGCAAGGGAGGTCCTGTGGGAGCTGGAGCAAGCCCCGTCCCCGGCTGGGGAACCGAGTTGAAGAGACAGAAGGGGAAAAACTCCAACTCAAAGCCAACGATTTTCCCTCTTTTGGGTAGAATCCGGGACCTCGGAAAAGCAACAGGTGCTCCGACAGCTCCCCCACTCCCTGCTGGTGCTGGGTGGGGCACAGGTGTGTGTGAGGTCTCTGTCCTCTCCCTGCACCTCCAAGGGACAGGGACACTCCCCAACACCCACCGGAGCTCCTCCCACCATGCCTGGGAAAGACTACCCCAGGGAAGCACCCCGTCAGTAGGCGGGGGACCTCCAGCCTTGGGCCACCCCATCCCCCCAAACCAGAGGGAACCCCACCCCCAGGCAGAGGAGGGGTGCACAGGAACTCCTCCCAAGGAGCTCCACCTGGGCTTATTTTGGGGACAGGCAGTTTGGATGTTGCTCCTTGTTTGTGCGTGATCAGCTGAGCCCCTCCTGCCTGACCTGGCACCTAAGGGGGCACTTGGTACCCTCCAAAGTTCTGGGTGCCTGGATGGGGAGAGGAGCACTTGGTACCCCGCCAAAAAAATGGGGAGGGGTGACTTGACCTCCAAAATTCTGTGTGCCTGGGCAGGGAGGGGAGCACTTGGCACCCCCCAAAACTTTGGATGGGGTGGGAAGGAACTTAGTAACCCCTCAAATTGTAGGTGGCTGGCTGGAGAGGGGGGGATTCAATCCCCAACATTCTGGGTGGGCAGGGGGGCGTTTAGGGTCCCCCTAAACCTGCCAAAGCCATATGTGGTTCAAGATCAAACCCAGGAAATCCAGCAGGGGGCGGGTGGTGGTGCGGTGTGTGTGCAAGTTGAGCTCCCACTTAACCCCCTCAGCCCAATATTCACCCCCAGGGGGCCCTCCAGCATGGGACCAGTGCAGGCTACCGGTGCCACCAGTAAAAGGCTACAAAAAAACCAACCAAAACCTCCCAAAACGAGGGAGGAAAACAGTGCAGGGGGAGGAGGAAGGAGTGGGGCAAGAGCAAAGCGACCCCCTGACAGCAGCAGCTCTTCTCTGGGGGGGGGTCTCAGGGGGCAGGGAGTCCCTACCCCTGCCTGACAGATGGACGGAGCCAGAGGACAGGGGGACGGTGCTGGCTGGGTCACCACCAGTAAGGAACTGGGAGCTGTGGAGCCCAGCAGGAGTCTGAGGGGTCAGTGCAGCCAGAAAGTGCAGCAAAAGTTCTGGGGGGTGGGTGTCCTGAAGGGCTGGCCAAGACCCCCAACCCCCTCAATGGGGACAACAGCAGCTTGGCCGTGGCCACATCCTCAGTTGGGCCAGAAGGCCACAGCTGCTTCCAGTCCATACCAGTTCTGAGTACTGGGAAGGTCCTCCAGTGTCAGTGTGGGGCTGAGCCAGGCAGTGGTTGCCAGAGGGAGGCAGATGCAGAGCTGGGGGCTGCCTCAGCGTGGGGGGGGATGCAACAGAAGGAGCCGGGGGGGTCCTGCTGGCACCTGGTAGCTGCTGAGCACAGTCAGATGCAGAGAACTTTCAACCTGCAAACAAGGAGACTGCTGTTACTGGGTGACACTGGTCTGAGGGAGAAGGTGGAGTGGATGGGCACTGGGAGAGGAGAGAAATCCTGGAATTCCCAAATTCCTGCCTGGTCAGGTGGGAAGAGACCTCTGGAGATGATCCAGTGCAACCTCCTGCTCCAGCAAGGTCACCAGAGCACCCAGATGGGACTTGGATCAGCCCTAGGGCGGACAGCAGGAGCAGGGCAGGGATGGTCCCTATGGACTGGGAGCAGTGGGGATGCCACCCCTGAGTGCCGGGCTCAGCTTTGGGCCCCTGACTTCCAAGAAGGAGTCTGGGGGGGTTGGAAGTGTCCAGAGAAGAGCAAAGGAGTTGGGGAAGAGTCTGGAGAAGAAGGAGAGGGGTGTGGAGAAGTTGTGAGGAGCAGATGGGGCCATGGGGGTGTGGAGCCTGGAGCAAAGGAGGCTGAGGGGCGACCTTTCTGGCTGTCTGCAAGTGCCTGGGAGGAGGCTGGAGGCAGGTGGGGCTGAGATCTCTTGTGCCAAGTGTTGGGCTAAGAGGAACTGGCCTCAAGCTGCCCCAAGGGAGGTTGAGATTGGCCCTGAAGAACAATTTGTGCCCCTTGAGGCTTGTGCAGGCCTGGCCCAGGCTGCCCAGGGCAGTGTTGGAGTCCCCATCCCTGGAGGATGGGGCCTGTGGATGCAGCCTGTGGAGCTGTGGTGCTGAGGGCCCTGGTCTGGTGGTGCCCTGGCACTGCTGGGTCAGTGGCTGGACTCCAGCAGCTTGGAGGCCTCATCCAACCCATCCCATTCATGATTCCACGAGTCATGCAGATACTGCAGTGGGCTCAAGCCCCTCTCAGTATCAGAGGGTTTTTGAGTCCCTCTTGGTGGCTCCAACAATGCTGCCCCACAGGCAGCACAGAGAAAGGGACACCCTTGGCTGAGGTGTCACAGAACTGGGCACAATTTGGTGGACCAGCCTCAGGGTAAGCAGAGGAAGCTCCTGGCCCCCACCCCAAGCTACCTCACCTGTCCTCCTCAATGCTGCTGCTCTCAGTGTCCCCTCTGTCTCCCTTCTTCTCGCTGTCTTCCTCGCCCAGGTCCATGTCCAGCTCCTGGCCACCCTCAGGGCGGGTGTAGGCGAAGCCGCTGAGTGGGGAAGAAGGAAGAGGGGCTGGCCACAGGCAAGGCCCCCAGGGCTCACTGCTCCCCTTAGTGTCCACTGCCAGGCAAAGGGGCACCACGGGGACCTTGGCTCCCCTTGGCTTGTCTTTGGGTGTCTCAGGAGGAGACCAGGCTCTGGTGGAGCTCCACACCTTGGCCAAGGTGCCCAGAGGATACAGATCCACCAGGCGGGGCTCAGGGGCTGGTAGTGGCCAAAAGTTCCTCCTCTGCAGGGTGACAGCTTGAGAGTGGCTTAGGGTGACTTGGGGCCTGACCTGATGGAGCGGCAGGTGAAGAAGACAATCCTCTTCAGCCTCTTGTTGTAGAAGAAGTAGTTGAAGGACCAGAGGCTGCCATCTTCTCCAAAAGGGTCTGAGTCCAGGTCGGGGTTGTAGCTACAACAGCAACAGATGTAAACATGAGGGACACCACGACAGGTTCTGCTCCCAGTGCCAACCCTGTTCCAGGTAGAACCATGGAATCACTAAGGATAGAGAAGACCTTTAAGATCATCGAGTCAAATCAACCTAACATCACTATGGTCAACAAACCATGAAGGTTGGAGAAGACCTTTTAAGATCATCAAGCCAAATAATCAGCTCAACACCACCACACCCACTAAACCATGCCTCCAAGTGCCTACCATGTCCACACATTTCCTGAACACCTCCAGGGATTGTGGCTTTGCACCTCCCTGGGCAGCCTGTTCCAATGCCTGACCACCAGTTGGGCACTGGAGAAACTGGGTGAGCTCAAGAGCCACCTTGGTGGGTTCAGCTGGTGTGCTCAAGAGGTGGCTATTTGGACCAACAGTCAGGTGATAGGAAGCATGCCATGTCCCTTAGGTGTCTTTAGGAGGACAAGACCCCAGCATCTACCCGGGGAGGAGATTTCCAAGGGTTCTGTGTGGGATAGGACAGCAACAGCAAGGCCTGGGTACGGAGCTGGGAGCCAGCCAAGTGCCCTGCTCCAGGTGTGTCCTCAGCCACCCCTGAAAATGCCACCTTTAGGTGGCCAGGAGGCCAGAAGGTTACCTGTAGATGTCACACTCTGAGAGACAGATCTCCTCATCCACTGCATCCCACAGAAGTGGCTTCAGGGCCTTGAAATCCTCCCGGACAGCCGAGAAGAGGCTGCAGTTGACAGCGTTCACCACCTGCACAGACCCATCAGGACCTCAGGACCTGCTGCTTCTCCTCTTGCCCCTGGGGAGGGGCAACAACCTCTACTCCAGGGGAGGCAGGGAGCTGCTGGGAAGAGACTGGGAGTGCTGAGGGGGAACAAGGGCACCATGAGCCAGCAAGGTGCCCAAGAAGGCCAAGGGTCTCCTGGGGGCATGCAGCAGAGTGTGGCCAGGAGGCCAAGGATGGTTCTTCTGGCCCTCTGCTCTGCCCTGCTCAGGCCACAGCTGCAGAGCTGGGGCCAGTGCTGGGCTCCCCACTTCAGCACAGACTGGGAGCTACTGGACAGAGGCCAGGGCAGGCTGGGAAACTGCTGAGAATTCTCTGAGCAGGGAAGGTTGGGGGACCTGGGGCTGCTTAGCCTGGACAGGAGCAGACTCAGAGGATTGTGAGCCCTGGAGCAAGCTACCCAGAGAGGTTGTAGAGTTTCCTTGTCTGGAGAGCTTCCAAAAGCACATGGACATTGGGATCCTGGGCACCTGCTGTGGCTGACCCTGCTGGTGCAGGGGGGCTGCACTGGGTGAGCTCCAGAGGTCCCTTCCCACCCCACCATGGGATCCTGAGATGCCTGAGGCACACAGAGCCCAAGTCTCTCCCAAAGCAGAGCCTGGTGGCTTCTTGGAAGCCTCTCTGCAAACAGGACAAACTTCCCTGTTCAGGGAGGACATTTGCTAGTCCATCTCCTCCTGGACTAGAGCAGCCTGGCTGAGCCCTGATGTCCCAAATCCAGTCAGCCACCATGGCTAGAGCAAAGGCCATCCCAGAAACTTCCTCCAGGAGAAACCACCCACAAAGCTCTTCCTGAGGAGGATTTGCCTCATCCCAGGGCTGACTCTGTTGGAGAAGGGAGCAAGGAAAGGGTTCTGGAATGGGTTCCTCGGGATAGGGACAGCATGGTGGAGCTCCTGGAGAAGCAGAGAGCACACCCAGCTGCCTGATCTCAGGAGGCTTTGCCTACCTACCCAGTTGAGGCTGGGTTCCCGGCTGAACTCATGGCTCTTGGCAGCGCTGAAGTCATAGTCGGGGCGGAAGGACTCGTTGAGGGTGGCGATCAGGTAGAAGAGGGTCTTGCGGCTGCACTTGTCACTGAGGGGACCCTCCTCGTCCCCACCCTGGCTCTTGCTGAGCCTGGCAGGACATGACAGTGAGGAGACAGGTGTCACCAGCACGGCCATCACCAAACAGCAGCCATCAGGGAGCTCCCCCGCTGAAAAAGGGCCTGGGGGGTTGGTGGCAGCAGCTGGAGAGGAGCCAGCCTGTGCCCAGGTGGCCAAGGACAACAGCAGCCTGGCCTGAAGCAGCTCCAAGCTGGGCAGCAGAAGCAGGGCAGGGATGGTCCCTACGGATGGGTTCACTGAGCAGGCCACCCCTGGAGTGCTGGGATCCCATTTGGGCCCTGACTCCAAGAAGGACCTTGAGGGTCTGGAGGTGTCCAGAGAAGGGCAAGGGAGCTAGGGGAGAGTCTGGAGAAGGAGGAGAAGGGTGTGGAGAAGTTGTGAGGGAGTTGGGGGTGTGGAGCCTGGAGCAAAGGAGGCTGAGGGGAGAGCTTCTGGCTGTCTGCAAGCGCCTCAGAGGAGACTGGAGCCAGGTGACGCTGAGATCTCTTGTGCCAAGAGGAACTGGCCTCAAGTTGCCCCAGGGACAGTTGAGGTTGGCCCTGAGGAACAATTTGTGCCCCTTGAGGCTTGTCCAGGCGTGGTTTGGTGGTGCCTTGCCAGTGCTGGATCAGTGGTTGGACTCCAGGAGCTCCTCTTCAAACCTCAACAACTCCATGAAAAAGCAGAGAACCCAGCTCAGAACCTCAGAAACAGTCCACCCAGCTTTGAAGGGTCTCCAGATCCCATCCCCACCCTGATCTCCATGGTGCAGGAGACACAGAGAAGCCTCCCCCCAGCCTGTGGTACCTGCTGGGGCTGATCCCCGTGGTTTGAGGAGGTGACAGGGCCTCCAGGACATGGGGCTGTCCCTCCTGGCAGAACTGCTTGAACATGTGCTTGTCATCCCCAGCCATCTTGCAGGAGTAGCTCTCAATCCTGAGGAACACATTGGAACCACCCAACATGTCCCAAAACAGCACCAAGCCCAAAAAGAGCTCTTCAGGGCCACCAGAACCACCCCAATGCCTCTTCTCCAGCCTCTCCTCTTTTCAGCCTTTCCTCCTTCTGATCTCTCCTACAGCATCTCTCCAGTGTCCCTCCAGCCTCTCCTCTGGCCTCTTCTCCAGTCACTCCCTAGCCTCCCTTTGCTCCACCCTCTCCTTCTTCCAGTCTCTCTTCCATGCTCTGCTCTCTTTCAGCAACTCCTTGGCCTCTTCTCCCTTCACCTTCTCTTCCAATCTCCCTTTGGCCTCTCCTCTCCCAAATTTCTTTCCAGCCTCACTCCATCCTCTCTTCCCTCCAACCTCTCCTTGGCCTCACCTCCCTCCAGCCTCTCTTCCATGCTCTATTCTCCTTCAGCTCCTCTTTGGCCTCTTGTTCCTTCATCTTCTCTCCCAGTTTCTTTCTGGCCTCTCCTCTCCATTTTCTCTCCGTCTTCCCTCCATCCTCTCTTCCCTCCAACCTCACTTTGGTCTCTTCTCCCTCCAGCCTCTTCCCCCATCTTCTCCTCCCTCCAGCTTCCTCCATCCTCCCCAGCCTCACCTCCCAATGATGTGAGCATCTCCTGTCTCCACTGTCAGCTGGGAGTTGATGGCTTCAAAGCTGGAGTTCTCCAGCAGCTTCATGCTCTCGGCTTCCACGGCGGTTCCTGGCACGACAGCTGAGGCAAAGGGGATCCTGCTGAGGAAGGACACCCTGCAAGTGAGAACCAGGGGGCCTGGGGGAGGTCATCAAGCTCCTCCCCTCCTTCCTGAGGCCACCAGAGCTTTTTGGTCTGGAATTTTCCTGTTGGAGCTTGGAAACAGATAAGCATGTCCTGGGCTGCATCAACCCACAGGGGATGAGAGTCCATTCTGCCTCTCTGCTCTGCTCTGGTGACACCTCACCTGGAGTCCTGGGTCCAGCTCTCTGGAGCCCCCAACACAAGAAGGTCATGGACCTAATGGAGTAAATCCAGAGGAGGCCACAGAAATGATCAGAGGGCTGGAGCACCTCCGCTATGGGAAGGCCGAGACCCACACCAACCTCCAGCCTCCTCTCAGGGCCTTGCAGGCAGCCGTAATGTCTCCCCTTAGCCTCCTTTGCTCCAGGCTCTACAACCCCAGGGCCTTCAGCTGCCCTTCACAAGTTCTCCAGAATTCTCCTTCTCCAGGCCTTCCTCCAGCTCCCTTGCCCTTCTTTGGACAACTTTAACCCCTCAAGGTCTTTCTTCCAGTCAGGGGCCCAAAGCTGAGCCCAGCACTCCAGGGGTGGCTTCTGCAGGGTGCCCGCAGTCCACGGAGACCATCCCTGCCCTGCTCCTGCTGACACTGCCCAGGCTAGGGCTGCTCCAGGCCAGGCTCTTGGTGGCTTTCTTGGCCACCTGGGCACACGCTGGCTCCTCTGCAGCCGCTGCCACCAACCCCCCCAGGGTCTTTCTCACCATGCACATTCCAGTCCCTCTGCCCCCAGCCTGGAGCCTTCCTGGCCTTTGTGGAACCCAAGGGCAGGACACAGATGTGGGGACCACAAAATCCAGGGATGGTGGAAATGTCCCACCAAAGAACCACTCTGGTGAGAAGCTGGGATGTGCTAGCTCGCTTCTGACCACTGCAGATCTGACCACAAAGGACCGAGGTGAGGCCTTGCAGAGCAAAAGCTCAGCAGCACCCAAGGAAAACCACCCAATGCAAAAGCAGCTTAACAGAAACAGGAGCTAAGCCCTGGAAAAGGTGAGAAGGAAAGCAAGAGTTTGGGGTACAAGAGATCAAACTATCAACATGAGCCACCACCTCCTTCTGAGGATGGTGACCACCGCGGCTGGTGGCGCCTGGCCCGAGCTCTGACACCCCCTGAGTTAGCCGACAGGGAGGTGGGAGCGTTGGCAGGGGTGGAATGGAAGCACTGGAGGTGGGGAGGACGGAGAAGGAGACGGAGTAGCAACGAGATTCAAAAGGAGCCGCCACAGGCACTACAACTGGGGAGAATGGAGACAGGCCCGGGCGCTGGCCGGAGCCTGTAGCACAGCCCTTTCCCGGGCACGGTTCTTCCTTCGGGAAACGGCCGGAGGCAGACCCGACCAGAAACCGCCCTGAAGGTGACAGGCCCCCCCCCGGGTGGGAAGCGGAGGCACCGTCCCGACATGCCCCGCGGGGTCCGCCGGGGCCTACAGCTCCCGGCATGCCCCGCCGACTGTCGGCCTACAGCTCCCGGTATGCCCCGCGCAGTAAAGGACAGACGTCCGATGGGCCTACAGCTCCCGGCGTGCCCCGCGCGGCCCAGGCGCGGCTGGTGCCCTGCGCGTCACCGCGGTTCACGATGGGAAATGCAGTCCGCGGAAAATAGGGGGGGGGGGTATCAGTCGTGGAGGGCGGCGATGGGAGCGGCCTTACCGGCGTTTCCTGCTCTCGGTCCTGGCGGGGCCTCCTCGCCGTGACAACTCCTTCACGCTCGGAACGTTTGTAAAAAGAAGCGTCTCCGGGGAAAGCTGGAGGAGGGCGAGTGTGCCTCGGCCGCCGTCCGCCGTCTGGCCCCGGCCCACCGGGCCTCCGCCCACCTCGACATGTCCCCGAGTGCTCGGGACGGAGAGAGCGGTTGAGCGAGACCTGGGAGTCTCCCGGTAACGGCAAGCGAACGAGCGGACAATCTCCTCCTCCAGCACCGGACGACAACAAGCGACGAGGCCCCACCCGCGGCCCGTCTGTCCCGAGCAGCGGCTGACAGCCCGCTCCTTCCGATTGGAGGGCGGCCTTGGCAATCGCCGCGGCCCTCTACCACTGTTGGCTGATAAGGACATCAATCAAGACATTGCTCCCGCCCTCCGCGGGTTGAGCCGCGAGGCCTCTCCCACAGGTCGGAGCGCTCAGAGTATTGATTGGTTGCCGGGGACAAAGACGGGGAGAGCGGTTGTCAATCAGGGCGGGGGGTGAGAGGCGCCATCTACAGGCTCGGAACGGCCCTGCGCCAGAGGAGGCGGAACGAGAGGATGGACTCAGGGCTTGTCCGACTCCGGAACCTTGGGGCGGGGAGTCTTCTTTCCTGCCGGAACGTTGCGAGTCTTGGACGCGTTTCTGGCGGAAGACCTAGCGGAAGCGGAAAGAGGCGGCGGCGGCAGCCGCGATGGCTTTGCCCGGTGCCCCCGCCCCGACCTCGGCTCCGGCTGCGGTCGCGGCGCCGCCGCCGCCACCCACGGTGCTGATGACGGTTCGGGCAGGGCTGGCGCAGGCCTCTCGCCTCCTGGCGCTGCCTGCCGCCGCCGCGCTCCGCCTCCAGCTCAGTGTTGAACCGGAGGCCGGCGGTCAGCGCCGCTTTCGACTCGGCTTGCGGCACCCTGAGGCGGCCGGTGGCGCGGTGAGAAAGGGCAGACTCCGGGGAGGGGCGGGGTCAGCGGCCGCGGGTGGGGATCAGTGTAGTCCTTCTCGTACCATCCCCTCCCCGGTGCCGGACAACCGACTGTGGGTCTCTGCTTTGGGACAGGGGGCAACCCCTCGCTGCGTCGCTAACCGAATCCCCNATCTACATGGCTTTGAAACCCCTCCAGGGATGGGGACTCTCCCACCTCTCTGGGCAGCCTAGGCCAGGCTCTTCTCACCCTCCTAGGGCAGAATTTCTTCCTCAGCTCCAGACTCCATCTCCTACCAGTTCAGACTGAGCACCCCTGAGCCTGACCCTGTACCCCCTTATCTAAGTCCTCCCAGCTCTTCTGGAGCCCCCTTGAAGTCCTGGAAGGCCACCAGAAACTGTCCCTGGAGCTTCTCTTTTCCAGGCTGAACATCTGCACCTCTCTCNTTGAACCGGAGGCCGGCGGTCAGCGCCGCTTTCGACTCGGCTTGCGGCACCCTGAGGCGGCCGGTGGCGCGGTGAGAAAGGGCAGACTCCGGGGAGGGGCGGGGTCAGCGGCCGCGGGTGGGGATCAGTGTAGTCCTTCTCGTACCATCCCCTCCCCGGTGCCGGACAACCGACTGTGGGTCTCTGCTTTGGGACAGGGGGCAACCCCTCGCTGCGTCGATAACCGAATCCCCTTTCAGGGTAGTGCTGCTGGGTCTGGGGACAGCCACAGGGACAGCGTGCAACCGGAGCTCACAGCCCCAGCCAAGCTAACCTGGGATGGTTCCAGGAATGGGACATCTCCCACCTCTCTGGGCAGCCTAGGCCAGGCTCTTCTCACCCTCCTAGGGCAGAATTTCTTCCTCAGCTCCAGACTCCATCTCCTACCAGTTCAGACTGAGCACCCCTGAGCCTGACCCTGTACCCCCTTATCTAAGTCCTCCCAGCTCTTCTGGAGCCCCCTTGAAGTCCTGGAAGGCCACCAGAAACTGTCCCTGGAGCTTCTCTTTTCCAGGCTGAACATCTGCACCTCTCTCAGCCTGGCCTCACAGCAGAGGGCTTCCAATTCTCCCATTGTTACTGTGGCCTCCTCTGGATCTACTCCAACAGGTCCATGTAGAATTTAGTGAGCTCCAGTCATGGAATCCTTTTGAGTTGCAAGAGACCAAACTGGTTTGGGGGCATTTGTTGTGTCCAGTCACAGATTTGGTGCATTAGAGGCTGGACTGGAGGCATTAGAAGCCAATATAGGGCTGTTTGAGACCCATTTTGGTGCACTGGAGACCAATTTTGTGCATTTCAGTCTGGATTTGGTGCATTAGAGGCTGAATTTGGTGCATTTCAGGCTGAATTTACTGCATTAGAGGCTGATTTGGAGGCACTGATGTCGATTTGGGGCCATCTGAGGCTGGTTCTGTGCCATGGTCCCCTCTCTCCGTTCTGGCCTGAACCCCTGTCCCCTCTGCTCCCCAGCTCATCACCGAGTACGACCTGCGGGACGTCTCGTACCGGGTGCAGGGTCCCAGCAGCCACGAGCTCTCTGTCCCTGGCTCCTCGGACAATCCCTTGGGGTTCACCTTCCCGGAGGAGCGGGAGGCCCAGCGCTGGTGGACCATTGTCAGCAGCTCGCTGCGGGAGGTGCAGAAAGGTTGGTGTGGCCCCAACAGCTCCTCCTGACCCTCCCAACAATGGGTTGCTGGGCTCTTCCCAAGGCAGGAGCCACTGCTGGGACTGCTCCCACTATGGAATCTTTGGGATGAGCAGCAGGAGGAATTCCTTGGGGCTCTCCTAGGAAGCTCCTAGCTTGCTCCTTTGTTCCTGCTTCCACAGAGAGGGATATTTGGGGGAGGCTAGGGTAGTGGAGCTTCTGAAGAGACTCCCAGAGTGGGGAAGGGGTGTGGGCAGAGACAGTGGCACTGGGGGGACTGTCCCAGCACCACACTGGGGTGGGAGCTGCTGGTGTCACGGGGGAAGAACTGGGAAGGTCTGGGGAGCCCAAGTGTCCCCTCATGACTGGTGTCCTCCCACCCTGGTCTCCCCATCCCAGTGCCCTCCATCTCTCCCCAGCAGGCATCACATCCCAGCCCTGCCCTGCTCCTGCCACCCTGGGAAGAGCAGTTGGTGACAGTCCCTGCTCAGGAGATGGCACAGCCCTGACCTGTTCCTCCCTCCCCTCAGCGTCTGACTCCGCGCTGCCAGCCCCGGCCCCATCGCTGCCTGCTGCTGCCAGGGACACCTCAAGTGACCAGGATCCAGAAGCAGCTCTGACCTTGCAGCTTTCCCAGACAGGTATTGGGGGAACTGGCTTCGAACTGGGAGTTGAAAGTGTTGGGAGCTTGAGAACCTCCACCAGAGACAGGCCCAGACCTGGGACCAGCAACAGCCTCCTGAGTCATTGAGACCTTGAAGGTTGAAGAGGCCTCCAAGCTCCTGGAGTTCAATCAGTGGCCCAGCAGTGCCAGGGCACCACCAACCCAGGGCCCTCAGCACCACAACTCCATGGATTGCAACCCCCTCCAGGGATGGGGACTCCATCACTGCCCTGGGCAGTCTGGGCCAGGCCTGCACAAGTCTCAGGGGCACAAATGGTTCCTCAGGGCCAACCTCAACCTTCCCCTGAAGCAGCTTGAGGCAAATTCCACTTGGCCCAGCTCTTGGCACAAGAGATCTCAGCCCTACCTGGCTGCAGGCTCCTCTCAGGCACTTGCAGGCTGCCAGAAGCTCTCCCCTCATCCTCCTTTGCTCCAGGCTCCACGCCCCCAAAGCCCTCATCTGTTCCTCACAACTTCTCCACACCCTTCTTCTTCTCCAGACCCTTCCCCTGCTCCCTTGCCTTTCTCTGGACACCTCCAACCTTTCAAGGTCCTTCTTGAAGTCAGGGGCTCAAAGCTGATCCTAGCACTCCCAAGGTGGCCTCCCCAGTGCCTCCTGTCCATGGGGACCATCCCTGCCCTACTCCTGCCCAGCCTGGGGTTGCTGCAGGCCAGGCTGCTGGTGGCCACCTGGAAGCTCTGGTGCTGCAATCCAGAAGTTCCTTCAGGGGCAGACCTGAGGTCTCTCTGGGTGCTCAGTTGGGCAGAGAGGGACAGAATCAGTCTTTGGGTGCTGGCTTTGTCTTGGCACACAGGGTTCAGACCCACCCTGGTAGCAGTGGTGGTGCTGTGGCTGGCAGTGGTGGTGTCATGCTGTGGGGCTGGTGTTTGTCCACCACCTGCTGTGTGATGCCTCTCTCCATCCCCAGAGGATCTGGCCCTGCAGCTTGCTCAGGCCATCGAGCTGGGTGCCGAGGAAGAGGCCTCACGCTGTGCGGTGGCCCTGGCTCGCCAGCAGGCCACCCTCAGCATCCTCCTGAAGGAGTCCAACTACCCCCCAGAGGAGATCAGGTGAGCTTCTCAAGCACCTCACTCATGGGGCCATCATGAGCTCTCGCCCTCTTCCTCTTCTCCATTCTCATCTAGGTCCACAGGAGCTCAACCAGTTCTGGATGGAGCTGTGAGCACTGTGCCAGGGTTCTGCCTGTTGTTCCAGGAGCTTGAGGACCTCCTGTCTGCCCATCCAGCTCCTCCTCGCTGTCACTGTCCTTCTGTTGGACATTTGGGTCACTTGCTTCATGCTCTGTGGTGCTTGGCCATGTGTGTGATGTGGTTTTGCCCATCGCGGTGATGGTCCAGGGCTGCAAGTACCACAGCAGCCTCGGAGCACAACTGCTTCCTGAACTGATGCAGGCCAGGCTGCTGGTGGCTTTCTTGGCCACCTGGGCACCTGCTGGCTCCTTTCCAAATGCTGCCACCAACCACCCAGCATCTTCCCAGCCACTCTTGTCCCCAGCCTGGAATCTTCCTGGCCTTGGGACGCAAGGGCAGGGTGCAGTACTTGGCCTTAAGGGGTCAGCCTCATCCTGTTGGGCTCATCCAGCCAGCCTGGCCAGGTCCCTCTGGAGAGCCTCTTCTAAAAGCTTCCACCTCTTCTCCAGCATGAAGGTCGGGGTGGAGGATGCCACCTCCTCAGCCAACATCATCATCATGGTCCGTCCCCACACCACCATTGCAACACTCAAGCAGCAGGTACGGAGTGGGGCACCAGTGTGACCAGTAAGAGCCCTACAGCCGCCTTCACCAGCATCTCAACCTGTGGTGTTTGGGCTGGGCTTTTCTGGTGTGGAGGCAGAGGAGAAGCCTCCAGAGCAGCCTCCCATGCTGGGGTGCAGAGGCAGAGAAGCAGCCTCCTGTGCTGGGGAGCGGGGGTGGAGGAGCAGCCTCCTGTGCTGGTACGGAGCCTCTCCTCCGCCACTCCTCTTGGTATTCTGTGCTGGCCAGCAGCCTCTGGCCTGGTGAGCGGCACTGCGGTGCGCTGAGGGCGGCTCCGGTTGCCGCAGGTGTTCCAGGACTACGGCTTCCACCCGCTGGTGCAGCGCTGGATCATCGGGCAGTGCCTCTGCGTGGACGAGCGCACCGTGGGCTCCTATGGAGTGCGGCGGGACGGTGACACCGCCTTCCTCTACCTGCTGTCAGCGGACGTGGCTGACCTCCAGCGCTGGCGCTACCAGGAGGACCTGGCCCAGCTTGGTGCCTCCTCTCTGCCACCTGGTGTGCCCGCAACGGGGCGCAGATACGGCACCCTGCCCAACGCTGGCACACAGAAAGGTCTGCTGCTGCTGCTGCTGCCATGCCACCTGGCCCCCGGGCTGGCCACCAAGGGTCCCCAGTGGGCTCTGGAGAATGGGCATGGGGAACCTTGGCATCATGGTGGTGCTGTGCCAGGGTGGGTGAGGGTGTTGGGGTGATATCATATTTTTTGGCTGGAGAATAAAGGTGGCGATTCAGGAGCTGCTGCACTGGTAGAAGAGGCCAAGTGGCTGCTCCAGGGTGGAGCAGACCCAATGTCCTGCATCTTTGGCAGCCACCACGTGCTGGCGAACTGTGCTGCCAAATGTGCTTGGGAAGAGCCATCCTGGTCTTCCTGGTCCTCCTTTCACCCACCACAAGCACGGTGGTGAGGTCTGGGGGCACTTCAGGCACTCCAGAGTCCTGCACCAGAATCTGTGGGTTCCACGGCACCAGGAGTGGGCTCAGTGCCATAGCCTTGACCTGCTCTGTGCCCATTTTGGGTCATGGCAGGTCCTCTGGTTCTGTGCTCCTTGTCTGGCACAAGTGGCCTCCTTGGGGATAGAGGGTCCCCCTGGCCTGGTTCTTCAGTCTTTGGGTTGATGATAACACCCTGGCTTTGCTCTCCAGGCTCAGGGAGTGAGACCAGCCGCAGGATGGACATCCTGGAGATCAGCCAGCACCTGGACACACTGCAGCTCGGAGACACTGGCACTGCCCAGTCACAGCCTCCTGCCCACCGCCAGCCCTCACCTGTGCAGGTACCTGGGGCATGGTTTCTGTCCTGCAGACCCAGCTTGGTGTTGTTCTGGGTCCCACCAAGGCCAGGAAAGCTCCAGGCTGGGTGCAGAGGGTCTGGGAAGTGTCTGGTGGGAAAGGCCCTGGGGAGGGTTGGTGGCAGTGGCTGGAGAGGAGCCAGCGTGTGCCCAGGTGGCCAAGAAGGCCACCAGCAGCCTGGCCTGGAGCAGCCCCAGGCTGGGCAGCGGCAGCAGGAGCAGAGCAGGGCAGGGAAGGAAGGGATGCTCCTCCTGGCCTGGAAGCACTGGGGAGGCAACCCCTGGAGTGCTAAGATCAGTTTTGGGCCCCGGACTCCCAAGAAGGAGTCTGGGAAGTGTTGGAAGTGTCCAGAGAAGAGCAAGGTAGCTGTGGGAGGGTCTGGAGAAGAAGGGTGTAGAAAAGTTGTGAGGAGCAGCTGAGGGCCCTGGGGTCGTGGAGCTTGGAGCAAAGAAGGCTGAGGGGAGAGCTTCTGGCAGTCTGCAAGTGCCTGAGAGGAGACTGGAGCCAGGTGGGGCGGAGATCTCTTGTACCAAGTGTTGGGCCAAGAGGAACTGGCCTCAAGCCAAGAGGAACTGGCCAGGGAAGGTTGAGGTTGGCCCTGAGGAACAATTTGTGCACCTTGAGGCTCATGCAGGCCTGACCCAGGCTGCCCAGGGCAGTGTTGCTGTCCCCATGCCTGGAGGGGTTTGCAAACCATGGAGCTGTGGTGCTGAGGGCCATGGGTTGGTGGTGCCCTGGCACTGCTGGGTCACTGCTTGGACTCCATGAGCTCAAAGGTATCTTTTACCCTAACCCATTCAGTCATTCTCAGCTCTCCCAGCCTGGGTGGGTGGTAGGGAGATCCAGGATGTGCCACCACATCCCATCCCTTCCTGTTACCTCTCTCCAAAGCCCTCTACCCAGCCTCTCCTGCTCTCCAGGCAGGTTGGTCGTGTCCAAAGTGCACCTTCATCAACAAGCCCACGCGGCCAGGCTGTGAAATGTGCAGCAGTGCCCGGCCCGATGACTACGTGGTGCCTGGTGGGTACACTCCGGATGAGACAGAGCTCTGGAGAATGCAGCAGGAGCAGGAAGGCATCCGACAGTACCAGCAGGTACTGCAGGGGGCACTGCTCCCCACGCATCTTTGGTACCACTGGGCGGGAGCCATCTCAGGCAGGGTTCCAGGGGCTGTTGTGTGAGCTTGACGTCTGCTGGTGCTTTGAGGTGGTTGCTGTGGTAGTGTGGAAGGGAACAGGAGTGACACTATGTGAGGTTCTCAGTGTGATAGGGTGAGAAGGCACCTCTGGAGCTCTCCCTGGGCAACCTTTTGTTCAAGCAGGGTCACCCACAGCAGGTGCCTGCCCAGGATGCCAATGCCCAGATGCCTGTGGAAGCTCTCCAGAAAAGGAGACTCCACAAGCTCTCTGCGCAGCCTGCTCCAGGGCCTGCAAGCCAAGAGGCTGCTCCTGAGGGAACCTCCTGGTTTCCAGTTTGTGCCTGGTGCCCCTTAGTCTGTCCCTGGGCACCAGTGGCAAGAATCTGGCCCCAGCCTCTTGGCCTTCACTCTGCAGATGTTGACAAGATCTCCTCTGAGTCTTCTCCTGTTCAGACTAAGCAGCCCCAGGTCCCCCAACCTTCCCTGCTCAGAGTCTTCTCAGCAGCTTCCCAGCCTGCCCTGGTCTCCCTCCAGTAGTTCCCAGTCTGTGCTGAAGTGGGGAGCTCAGCACTGGCCCCAGCTCTGCAGCTGTGGCCTGAGCAGGGCAGAGCAGAGGGGCAGGAGAACCTCCCTTGGCCTTCTGGCCACACTGCTGAATGGCCCCGGGAGACCCCTGGCCGCCTTGGCCACCTTGCTGGCTCCTTAGTAGTTTGGGGTCAGTTTAGATTCAATGATTTGGTGACAGGCAGAGCTCTGGCACCTCTGGAGACCACCAAGTCTTAAGTTCCCTGAACATACCCTGCTAAAGCAGGTCACTTCCCCAGCTTTTGCAGCTTCTTTTCCACCTCACAAAGTCCTGAGGTCCATGTCGTGCCTAAGTCCATGTCATGGCAATCTTCATATCATGCCACAGAGCTCTTGGGTTCTGCGCTGAAATCTCATTCCTACTTCCTGGAATCACTGTTGAGGCTTCTTTTCTCATGTCCCAGTGTTGTGAAGTTCATGTCCTGCCAAGGAGTTCTTGGGTTCCTCCTGGTTCCTACTTCCTGGAATGCCTTGGGGACTCTCTTCTCTCACATCATGTGGTCCATGTCGTGTCAAGCTCCATATCATGCTGAGGAGCTCTTAGGTTCCCTCTGTGCACTGCAGCCTGGTTACTACTTCATGGTGGGGCTTCTTCTCTCATCTCACCACATCGTGTGGTCCATGCTGTGCCACGGTCAGTCATGCCAAGGAGTTCTTGAGTTCCTCCTGGTTCTGACTTCCTGAACTCTCGGGGAGAGCTTCTCTCATCTCGCTGTGTTATGAGGTCCGTGTCCTGCCAAGGAGCTCTTTGATTCCTCTTGTGCAGTGAATTATGGTTCCTACTTCCTGGAATCACTGCAGGGGCTCCTTCTGTCATCTTCCCACGTTGTGAGGTCCATGTCATGCCAAGGTCGGTGTCGTATTGACGTTGGTATCACGCCAAGGTCCATGTCATCCCAAGGAACTCTTGGGTTCCTCCTGGTTCCTGCTTCCTGGACTCTTCGGGAGGGCTCTGCTGAGAGCCTCAGATGGGGTTCGCTGTGGGTCTGGGGGTGTCTCAGCTCAGGCACTGACCAAACTTCTCTCTCTTCTCTCCCCGGTGCCACCATCCCACCGGGAACAGGTCCTGGGCTCCCTGGATGACTTCATCCTCCTGTCCTCCTCCGACTTCTGCTAGCACCCACCTGGACCTGCCCCATTGGTCCCCTACTCCCCAACCAGGCCTTGCTACCCCTCAGGGCTCCCTGATGCCCACCAGGACAGCCTCATGTGCACCCAACTAGGACATCCCTGGGCCACTTCCTCACTCCAACCCAAGACTTTGCAAAGGAGAAAAGCCCTGAGCCAGGGGTGGGGAGCTCCAGGAGCAGAGGCTGAGCCCCTCGGGGGTCTTGGGGAGGGTCTGAAACAGCCCTGGGTGTAAGGGGGAATACATGAGGGGACCATCACCAGTCCTGCTGCTGCCAGTCCTGGCCTGGGGGTTTCAGGGAAGAGGAAGGCACCATGGCAGGGTGAGCTCAGGAGCTTGATGGGGGTCACTGGTGGAAGCAGCCAAGCCCTGCACTCCCCTGATCGGTACCAACCTTTGCCAGGGTACTTGGCCCTGTGGCACCCAAAGGAATGGTTCTTGGGGTGTCTGAGGTGTGGGAACTGATTTGGCAGTCCCCAGTGCTACACTGCCCTTTCTGGCTACCCTCAGCCCTGCCATGAGGCTGGCAGAGACGCTGTGCCCACACCAGCACTGGCACAGGCCTGGCAGAATCACTGTGCCTACACCCGGATCCCTTCATTGCCCTCCCATTAAAGCCTTACCCACTAGTAGTATGGCTCTGCCATCTTGTGCCAGCTGCTTTGTGTCATGGTGGGGGGTGGAGAAGCTGCTGCCTTGGTGGGGTGACAGTGGTGGTTTGGCCCTGTCTCGGGGGCAGATGCCCACCGAAGCTGCTCTGTCGCTGCCCTTCTTGGAGGGGGAGGGGAAAGTACAACAGAAGGCAGCAATATAATGGCAGCAATTTAGTCCTAACAGCAGCCACGGGTATGAGGCAGTGCCAGTGGAGAACCTGCAGTGATGGGGGATGGATCCTCCAGTGATGGCTCTCCAGGGATGGAAATGGATCATCCTCCAGCGATGGCTCTCCCTGTACAGAAGAGCTGGAGATGCCCTCTCCAGCTGATGGTTGGCTTCTCTGCTTTGGGTCATCTTTCCAAGATCAGATGCTCATTTTCAGCTTCTCTGGTCTTGGGCTTCTCTCCAAACCAGATGCTCATCTTGGGCTTCTCTGGTCCTGGGCTTTTCCCCAAACCAGATGCTCATTGTTGGCTTCTCTGGTCTTGAATTTGGACCTCTCTGGTTGTCTTGTTTCCAACTGCAAATGCTGGTCTTGAGCCCTTCCTTGGAGAAGTTGATCCCAGTCTGGAGACTCCTGGCAGTGCTGGAAGGATCTGACCGGGGCTGCCCCTCTCTGGCAGGCACTGCAGGCTGAGCGGTTGAAGAACTTTCAGCAGCTGCTGCAGCTGGAGGAGGAGGTGCTGGTGACCAACCGGGAGGTGCTGGAGTGTCTCATCTGCTTCCAGCAGGTGCCCCCAGGCCAGGGGGTGCTGCTGAGGGACTGTCTGCACAACTTCTGCAGGTACCCACCCATCAGAGGCCACCCCCAGCATATTGGGGACCCACCCTGAGACCCCCAACCCTCATGGTGACACCATGAGGCACTCATCCCTGCGGTGACCAGCCCCAGGGCCCCCCACAACCTCTAGGGTCTGAACCCCAAGACACCAACGGTTGGGGTGAGTGGCTTCAAGGCCCCCCAGAACCTGTGGGGTCTAACCCCAAAGACCCCAACCCATATGCTGACCATTTTCAAAATCCCCCCAGAAGCTGTAAGGTATAACCCCCAAGACCCCAGCCATTGTGGTGAGCCCCTTCAAGGGCCCCGAGCCCTCACAGTGAGTGCCCTTGAGCCTCCCATCATCACAGTGCCCAGCCGCAAGGCCTTCCAGCCCTCATGGTGATACCATGAGCCACTCACCCTGTACTGAATGGCCATGAGATCCCCATCGTGGTGGTGACTGGTTCCAAGATGCTCCAGCCCTCATGGTGGCCATCCACAAGACACAGCAACACTTGCAGGCTCTGGCTTCCAGCACCTGTTCCATTGTAGTGACAGGTCCCAAGTCTCGTACTGTCAGGGTTAGCAGCTTTGAGCTCTCTGCCACCTTGATGACTGCCCCCACAGCCATCATGCTGAGTTGTGAGAACACCTTGGCCCTCGTGGTGACCAAGCCCCTAACCCTCATCTAAACATCCCTGACACCTTAAACCCTTCAGCCCAAACCCTGCAACCTAAACCTTGCAGTCTGAAGCCATCAGCCTAAAACCTACAGCTTAAACCATCAGCCTAAAACCTACAGCCTAAAACCTAGACCCTTAAAGAAACAGCCTAAATTGAACAGCCAGAATCCAAAAGCAACAATCCAAAAGCCAAAATCCGATAAAAACAGAAAGCCACAATCTGAAATCTGACAGCCTCCAACCTTACCCCACCCCAACCCCCAACTCCCCTAACCCCTAAGCCTAACCCTACCCCTTAACCCCAACCCATAAACATAACCCTAACTATCAGGGTGATGAACCCCAAGACCCTTAACTGTAGGGTGAGAAACTCCAAGGTCCCTGTCAGGATGAGCAACCCCAATGCCCCTGTCAGGGTGAGGAACCCCAATGCCTAACTGTCAGGGTGATGAACCCCAAGACCCCTAACCGTTAAGGTGACCCACCCAATACCTCCCCTACCATTGTGGTGATCAACACCAAGACCCCTAACCATCCCACTGACCAACCTCAAGACTCCTAAGTAGCACTATGACCAGCCTGAGACACTTAACTCCGTTACGGTGACCATCCCCATGATGACCATCCCACGAGCTCCCCATCATCCCAAAGAGCAAAGCCCAGGCCTGCAGCCCCAAGCCTTCCCCACCATGATTCCTGCAGGGAGTGCCTGCGCCAGGTGATCAACTACAGCGAGGAGCCAGCGGTGGCCTGTCCCTTCCGGGATGACTCCTACGCCTGCAGCAGCCACCTCCAGGAGCGGGAGATCCGGGCGGTGAGTGCTGCCTACGGCTGTGCCAGGAGCTGCAGGGAAGGTCCTGCTAAGTGGGGAACTCTCAGCTGACTGGAGATGTGGCCAAAGGTGATGCCCATCTCCAAGAAGGGCTGGAAGGAGGATCTGGGGAGCTGCAGAGCTGTCAGCTTGACCTTGGTGACAGGGAAGGTCACAGAGAAAGGCATCTTGAGGGACATGATGTGGCACATGCAGGAGAACCAGCTGAGTTCAGATCCTGCTTGAGGAACCCAATCTACAGTGAGGTGACCCTTAGGGAATGAGGGAAAGGCTGTGGCTGTCTGGGCGTCAGCAGAGCCTTGGACGTGGTGTCCCACAGCATCCTCCTGGAGAAACTCCTGGCGTGGGTATGCCCTGGGTGAAAAAATGGCCCAAAGAGGGGTGGGGAGTGGAGCAAAGTCCGAGTCGGTGGCTGGACACAACTGGTGTCCCCTGGGCTCAGCACGGGGTAGTTCCCTTCAGTGTCCTCAGCCATGATCTGGATGAGTGGATGGAGGCACTTTCAGGCCGTCTAGAAATGACAGCAAGCTGTGGGAGAGTGTTGAGCTGCTGAGTCTTTGAAGGCTCTCCAGAGGGGTTTGGGGCTGTCTGGAGGGAGCTGACCAGGCTGGCCAGCTGGGTGAGGCCAATGGGATGAGCTTGACCAAGGCCAGGTGCTAGAGAAGGAGGAGAAGGGTGTGGAGAAGTTGTGAGGAGCAGCTGAGGGCCCTGGGGATGTGGAGCCTGGAGCAAAGAAGGTTGAGGGGAGAGCTTCTGTTGGTCTGCAAGTGCCTGAGAGGAGGCTGGAGCCAGGTGGGGCTGAGATCTCTTGTGCCAAGTGTTGGTTCAAGAGGAATTGGCCTCAAGTTGCCCCAGGGCAGGCTGAGGTTGGCCCTGAGGAACCATTTGTGCCCCTTGAGGCTCATGTGGGCCTGGCCCAGGCTGCCCAGGGCAGTGGTGGCGTGCCGATGCCTGGAGGGGTCTGCAAGCCGCTGACCTGTGGCGCTGAGGGCCACGGGTTGGCAGTGCCCTGGCAGCGCCGGGTCAGTGGCTGGACCCTGTGAGCCTGGAGGTGCCGCTGCAGCCAGGCCGCGTGGCTGAGGCTGTGGCTGTCCCCAGCTGGTGTCCCCAGCCGAGTACCGGCGCTTTCTGGAGCGGGGCCTGGCGCTGGCCGAGCGCCGCAGTGCCAACAGCTTCCACTGCCAGAGCCCCGACTGCCGCGGCTGGTGTATCTACGAGGACTCCGTCAACGAGTTCCGCTGCCCCATCTGCCGGGCCCTCAACTGCCTCCTCTGCAAGGTGAGACCCTCCCCGGCACTGCCATCCCTGCCGCCACCGCCCTGCCACCGCCAGCGCGGGGTACTCAGCGGTGCCCTCCTGCCCTGCCCAGGCCATCCATGAAGGCAGGAACTGCCGCCAGTACCAGGACGAGCTGCAGGCGCGGGCGCAGAACGACGCTGCCGCCCGTCAGACCAGCGACATGCTGCAGGTTGGGAGACGCCCATCAGGGCTTAGGGGGGTGCCGGGGGTTCTTGGAGGGGGTCGGCGTGCCCCTGACGGCCACCTGTCGGCCACCTGTCGCCCCTCGGCAGACGCTGGTGCAGCTCGGGGAGGCCATGCACTGCCCCACCTGCCTCATCATCGTGCAGAAGAAGGACGGCTGCGACTGGATCCGCTGCACCGTCTGCCAGACCGAGATCTGCTGGGTCACCAAGGGGCCGCGCTGGGGACCGGGAGTGAGTGGCATGGCGGGG
>VWZE01010065.1:0-11472 GCA_013396675.1 Eubucco bourcierii | reverse complement strand
CAGCCGCCAGCCCCCCATTGCCACCTGCTTGTCCCCACAGGAGGCCCGTCCTGGTTTGCTGGTGCTGGTGCCACCGGTGCTGATCTGCGAGGCTGCCGGCCTGGCCCTCTACCTGCTGCCTGTGCTGGGCCAGCAGGTGGCCACCCAGCACTTCCCCGTGTCTGAGGCTGAAGCTGTGGTCCTCACCATCATTGCCATCTACGTGGCAGGCATGGCCCTGCCCCACAACACCCACAGGTACTGGGCGGGGCTCGGGGGCGTCCATGAGTACCAAGGAAGGTTTGGGGTGGGCTTTGAGGTGCCACGGAGGGGTCTGGTGGATCTAGGGAGGGTTTTGCTGGGTCTCTGAGGTGCTAAGGAAGGGTATTGGAGGTCTGTGGGTGCCAAGAATGGGTTTGGTGGGGTTTTTGAAGTACCAAAGACGGGTTTGGTGGGTCCATGGGGTGCTAAGGAAGGGTATTTGAAATCCATGGGTATCAAGGAAGGGTTTAGTGGGTCCATGGGTACCAAGGAAGGGTTTGGTGGGGTCTTTGAGATGGCACAGAGGGGGTTTGGTAGATCTAGGGAGGGGTTTGGTGAGTCTGTAGAGTGCTAAGGAAGAGTATGGGAGGCCCATGGGTACCAAGAACGGTTTGGGGTGGGTTTTGAGGTGCCACAGAGGGGTTTGATGGCCCTAGGGAGGGTTTTGGTGGGTCTGTGAGGTGCTAAGGAAGGGGTTTGGGGGAGTATTAGTGGTGCCAGGCAGAGGTGTGGAAACTCCAGGGAAGGATTTGGAGGTCCATAGAGTGTCAGGGAGGAGCTTAGGGATCCATGGGGCTCTGTGCACCCAATCCCTGCCCTGATCCCTTCCCCTGTATCCCCTGCAGGGTGCTGCCAGGCGCAGGGGCGGCGCGGGGCTGGCTGACACCGAAACTGGTGGCACTGGTCGCTCTGGCACTGGTGCTGGTGGCCCTGGCCCTGCTGAACTTCTCCCTGGGCTTCCTCCTGGCTGCCACCATGGTGCCTGCTGCTGCCGCCGTGCAGCCCAACGGCCCTAAGTGAGAAGGGGACACCAGGGGGACACGCTCTGGGGGTGTGCCGTGGGTTGGGGTGAGAGAGACACGAGAGACTGGCACTGGGCTGGGGTTCTGGAGCTGCTCCTTGGCAGCTCAGCAGGGGGGTGCCAAGGAGACATCGTGAGAGAGCTCTTTCTCAGGTGGGGGACACTGGGGGGGNCCCTCCAGCAGCTCCTCACACCCTGCAGCAGACCCTTCCAACCCTGTAGTAGATTCTTCAAATCCTCCAACAGCCCCTTCCAGCCCTGTAGTAGACGCATCAAACCCTCCTGCAGACCCTTCCAGCCCTCCAGCAGCTCCTCACACCCTGCAGCAGAACCCTTCACACCCTCCAGCAGCTCCTTCCAGTCCTCCGGCAGCTCCTCACCATGCAGCAGACCCTTTGCACCCTCCAGCAGCTCCTCCCAGCCCCGTAGTAGACCCTTCAAACCCTCCAGCAGCTCCTCACACCCTGCAGCAGACCCTTCCAACCCTGTAGTAGATTCTTCAAATCCTCCAACAGCCCCTTCCAGCCCTGTAGTAGACGCATCAAACCCTCCTGCAGACCCTTCCAGCCCTCCAGCAGCTCCTCACACCCTGCAGCAGAACCCTTCACACCCTCCAGCAGCTCCTTCCAGTCCTCCGGCAGCTCCTCACCATGCAGCAGACCCTTTGCACCCTCCAGCAGCTCCTCCCAGCCCCGTAGTAGACCCTTCAAACCCTCCAGCAGCTCCTTCCAGCCCTCCAGCAGCTCCTCACACCCTGCAGCAGAACCCTTCACACCCTCCAGCAGCTCCTTCCAGTCCTCCGGCAGCTCCTCACCATGCAGCAGACCCTTTGCACCCTCCAGCAGCTCCTCCCAGCCCCGTAGTAGACCCTTCAAACCCTCCAGCAGCTCCTTCCAGCCCTCCAGCAGCTCCTCGCACCCTGCAGCAGACGCCAGCACCCCAGTGCCACCTGCTTGTCCCCACAGGAGGCCCGTCCTGGTTTGCTGGTGCTGGTGCCACCGGTGCTGATCTGCGAGGCTGCCGGCCTGGCCCTCTACCTGCTGCCTGTGCTGGGCCAGCAGGTGGCCACCCAGCACTTCCCCGTGTCTGAGGCTGAAGCTGTGGTCCTCACCATCATTGCCATCTACGTGGCAGGCATGGCCCTGCCCCACAACACCCACAGGTACTGGGCGGGGCTCGGGGGCGTCCATGAGTACCAAGGAAGGTTTGGGGTGGGCTTTGAGGTGCCACGGAGGGGTCTGGTGGATCTAGGGAGGGTTTTGCTGGGTCTCTGAGGTGCTAAGGAAGGGTATTGGAGGTCTGTGGGTGCCAAGAATGGGTTTGGTGGGGTTTTTGAAGTACCAAAGACGGGTTTGGTGGGTCCATGGGGTGCTAAGGAAGGGTATTTGAAATCCATGGGTATCAAGGAAGGGTTTAGTGGGTCCATGGGTACCAAGGAAGGGTTTGGTGGGGTCTTTGAGATGGCACAGAGGGGGTTTGGTAGATCTAGGGAGGGGTTTGGTGAGTCTGTAGAGTGCTAAGGAAGAGTATGGGAGGCCCATGGGTACCAAGAACGGTTTGGGGTGGGTTTTGAGGTGCCACAGAGGGGTTTGATGGCCCTAGGGAGGGTTTTGGTGGGTCTGTGAGGTGCTAAGGAAGGGGTTTGGGGGAGTATTAGTGGTGCCAGGCAGAGGTGTGGAAACTCCAGGGAAGGATTTGGAGGTCCATAGAGTGTCAGGGAGGAGCTTAGGGATCCATGGGGCTCTGTGCACCCAATCCCTGCCCTGATCCCTTCCCCTGTATCCCCTGCAGGGTGCTGCCAGGCGCAGGGGCGGCGCGGGGCTGGCTGACACTGAAACTGGTGGCACTGGTCGCTCTGGCACTGGTGCTGGTGGCCCTGGCCCTGCTGAACTTCTCCCTGGGCTTCCTCCTGGCTGCCACCATGGTGCCTGCTGCTGCCGCCGTGCAGCCCAACGGCCCTAAGTGAGAAGGGGACACCAGGGGGACACGCTCTGGGGGTGTGCCGTGGGTTGGGGTGAGAGAGACACGAGAGACTGGCACTGGGCTGGGGTTCTGGAGCTGCTCCTTGGCAGCTCAGCAGGGGGGTGCCAAGGAGACATCGTGAGAGAGCTCTTTCTCAGGTGGGGGACACTGGGGGGGGTCTCCCTGGGGCAGGGCGATGCCCAGGGTGGGGGCTTATTGAGGCTGGGGAATGCCAGGGGCTCTCCATGGGTTGATGCCAAGGAGACACTAGGGGTGTCTCTCCCCAGAGTGATGCCAGGGACAGTCTCTCCTTGGATTTAGGGGATGGTAGGGTGAGGGACACTGGGAGGGGCTCATTGGGATTGAGGGGTGCCAGGGGCTCTCCCTGGGCTAACGCCAAGGAGGCGATGGCAGGGTTTCTCCCTAGGTTTGGGGATGCCAAGGGGCACAGTGTGGGTTCTGAAGGTGCCTCCTCCACCCAGGGTGCTGCTGGCAGTGGTGCTGGTGCTGGCGACGCCGGCAGTGACGCTGCTGCTGTGCATCTTCCTGGAGCGGGAGCTGCTGGAGGTGCCTGCGGGCGCAGGCGAGGGCTGGCAGCTCTTCCTGGCAGCGCTGGGTGAGGGGCTGCTGCAGCACCACCTATATGGCTCCTGCCTGTGCCCACTGCTCGCCCTCGGCGTCTACCCCCTCTGGCTGCTGCTCTGGAATGTGCTCTTCTGGAAGTGACCTGTGGGCCTGCCGAGGGACCAGGGAGGGACCCATAGATACAGACCCCTATCTCTGGCTGCTGCTCTTCAACCTGCTCTGCTGGAATTGAACTGTGGGCCTGCCAAGGGACCAGGAGGGACCCATGGATGGACACCCCCACCTCTGGCTGCTGCTCTGCAACCTGCTCTGTTGGAATTGAGCCATGGACAGGCCCATGGATGGGCCTATGGACCATGAATGGGCAGAAAACCCTTCCTCTTCAGGAAGTGACCCATGGACCATGGGTGGACCCATGGATGGACATACAGACCCATACCCAATGTGGCTGTTGGTCTGTAAGGGGCAGAGGGGGTCTTAGCTCGGCTGTATTGGGCAAGAAGGGTCTTTGCTGCTCCGTGTTGGACAGGGGTAGTCTCTGCTGGTCTGTACTGAGGCGCAGGGGTGTGTTTGCTGGTCTGTATCGGGTAGAGATGGTGTCTGCTGGTCTGTACTGGGCTGGGGAGGGAGTCTTGCGTTTGCTCCGGGGTGTCCGTCCCACGGGTTCAATAACAAACGAAGCTGGGCTGAAGCCGGACCCGTTTTTATGCGGCACCGGGGCTGGAGGGAGGAGGTGGTGTCTGGTCACATGGGATATGCGTCATTTCCGGCACTTAGTGACGTCATATCCGGAGCGGGCCGTCGGCGTCCCCTCGACCTCGGCCCGCGGGTGCGGAGCGATGGCGGCGGCGGCGGTTCGGAGCCTTCCGGTGCGGCCCTGGGGCCGTCTCCTGCTGCCGCGGCCACCTACCCGGCCCGCACCGGTGAGACCCGGGCCCCGGCCCAGCCCCCGCCGCCCACTGAAGGTCATCGGGAGGGGATTCGGGGAGCTGCACCCGGGCGGCGAGGGGGACCGGGCTGGGCCTGGCCCGGTGTCCTCGCTTGCTGCGCGGCCCTGCTCTGCGTGCCCGATCCGGGTTCCCCTTTCCTTCTGCCCCCTACCCCTGCCCGGTGTTTTCCCAGTGCCCTCTGCCCACGCCGCTCCCCACGTCCCATGGCTCCCCGGCACTTCCCCAGTCCTGCCCCGTGTTCCCGGTTCCTCCCTGCCCTGCGGGTCCATTTTCTCCCTCCCGTGTTGCCCGGCGGGCCCGGTTCTCCCCTTCTGCTTTCCGGGTGTGCGCGGCTCAGTGTCCGTGGTTCTCCCACCCCAGCCCTGCCGATGTCTCTGGTATCCCTTTACCCTGGCCGGTGTCGCCGTCTCCTTCCCGGCCCTGTTCCTGGCCCTTCTTCCGTGCCAAGTGTCCCCAGTTACCCCCCGGCCCTGCTCATAGTGAGCGTGGCCCAGCGTCCCCGATCCTTGTCACGTCCTGCCCGCTGTACCCCATCCATGCCTGCTTTCCCCGGGGCCCTGCCAAGTGCCCGTTCTCTAGTCCATGCCCTCCTGCTCCCCATCCCTCTCTGTCTCCCCGATCCCTGACAGCCGTTACTCCGCTCCTCCCAGGCCTCCATATCATCTCGGGCCGGTTTGTCCCGCGGGGGCCGGGTGGCTCTGACAGCTCTGGGGGTGCTGGCGGCGGGCGGGGGGGGCCTAGCCCTGGCCCTGCACTCGGGGCTCAGCGCCGGGGAGCTGGAGCTGCACCCCCCGGCCTTCCCCTGGAGCCACGGCGGAGCGCTGGCCGCCCTTGACCATGCCAGGTACCGGCACTGAGAACGTGGGGAGGGCTGTGGCGGGCAGTGGGGGCCATCACTTCCTCCTTTTCTTCCTCCTCCTCCTCTTCCTCCCTACCAGCCTGCGCCGAGGCTTCCAGGTGTACAAGCAGGTCTGCTCAGCCTGCCACAGCATGGAGTACGTAGCCTTCCGCAGCCTCATCGGCGTCACCCACACTGAGGCAGAGGCCAAGGCGCTAGCTGAGGAGGTGAGACCCCTGTGGTGGCCCTGCCATGCTGTCCAGCACCCCAGTGTCCCACTGTCCCCATGTCCTAGTACCCCAGTGCCCTGATGCTCTGGCACCCCAGCACTCTGATGTCTCGATGTCGTGGTACCCCATCACCACGATGTCCCAGGGCCTAGATGTCCCAGTACCCTGATACTACAATGTCCTGGCATCTCACCACCCTGGTACCCAATGGCCCAGTAGCCCAATGCTGCAGTCTCCTGGCATCCCAGAGTCTTTGTACTCCAGTGTCCTAGCACCCTGATGTCACATCACCCAGATGTCCCAGTGTCCCAGTGACCTGATGTCCTGGCACCCCAGCACCCTCTGTCTCACTCGGTGTCCTGACACCCCAACAGCCCAGTGTCCTGGTACCCCGGTGCTCCAGTACCCTGCTGCCCTGGTACCTCAGCATCCCAGTGTCCTGGTGCCTTGGTACCACAGTGTCCAGTACCCCTGTGTCCAAATGTCAGTGTCCTGGTATCCTGATGTCCTGTTAGCAAAATGTCCAGGTGCCTTGGTGTCCTGGCACTCTGCTGTCTGGGCATTCCAGTCTCCTGGTACCCAGTTGTCCTAGTGCCCCACTACCCTAGTGTCCTGGTGTGGCAGCACCCCAGTGGCCTGGTGCTCTCACGTGCCCTGGTGTCCATCTCCACAGTGCTCCAGCACCCATTACCTAGGCTCCCAGTTTACTCATATCCTGATGCCACAGTACCCCAGTGCCTTGGCACCCCACTGTCCTCATGTCCCAGTCTCCCAGCAACCCAGGTGCCCAGTGTCCAAGTGCCCCAGCACTACCCGGATACCCCAGTCTGCTCATGTCCTGGCACCCCAGTGTCCAACTATCCTAATGTCCCAGGCTTTTGGCATCTCAATGTCCCAGTGTCCTCATGTCCATTCCTCTGGTGCCCTGGCATCCCAGTTTCCTGGCACCTTGGTGTCGTCCCACTGTCCCAATGTCCACGCTCCTGAATGTCCTGGCACCCCAGAGTCCCACTACCCTATTATCTTGGTGTCCCAGTCTCCTGGCACCCCAGTGTCCTAGTATCCTGATGTCCATTTTGCTGGTGCTCTGGCACAGTGGTGCCCTGAGACCCCAGTATCCTGATCCCCATGATGCTGGTGCCCTGACACTCTGGTGTTCTGATGCCCATGGTATTGATGGCCTGGCATACTGATGCTTTGGTGCCCATGGTGCTGGTGTCCTGATGTCTGTGGTACTGGTACCCTGGTGTCCTGATGGCCATGGTGCTAGTGGCCTGGCATGCTGCTGGCTTTGATATCTATGGTGCTGGTGCCCTGGTGTCATGATATCTGTGGTGCTAGTGCCCTGTGACGGCGATGTTGGCATAGGTGGAGGTGCAGGATGGGCCAGACGAGAACGGGGAGTTCTTCATGCGCCCAGGCAAGATCTCCGACTACTTCCCACGGCCCTACCCCAACGCGGAGGCCGCACGGGCAGCCAACAATGGAGCACTGCCCCCCGACCTCAGCTACATTGTCAATGCCCGGTGAGCTCTATGGGGTGCCTGGGCGCAGGGGTGCGGTGTGCCAGGCAGGCACTGATCCCCCTGCATGGCAGGCACGGGGGTGAGGACTACGTCTTCTCGCTGCTGACTGGG
The DNA here is from genome assembly GCA_013396675.1 of Eubucco bourcierii. NCBI lineage: Eukaryota > Metazoa > Chordata > Aves > Piciformes > Ramphastidae > Eubucco > Eubucco bourcierii. The sequence goes on along the minus strand of VWZE01010065.1, from coordinate 4,228 downwards.
TACTGCGAGCCACCGGCAGGTGTGACAGTGCGCGAGGGACTGCACTACAACCCCTACTTTCCAGGGCAGGCCATTGGCATGGCGCCCCCCATCTACAACGAGGTGCTGGAGTATGACGATGGTAAGAGAAGGGCAGCCTGTCACCCGCCTTGGGGGGGTACTGACATCTGGGTTGGCTGCCAGCTGCCGTGTTCTGTAGGCAGGGACCGTGCTAGGGTGCCCATGACCATGTTCTGGGTGCCAAGAACCCTGCTCTCAGTATTGCTGTCCCTGTTCCAAGTGTGGAGGTCCCCATTCTGGGTGCTCAGGCCCCCATTCTAGGAGCCAGCGCCCCCATTTTGGGTGCCTAGCTCCCTTGTTTGAGTTACATGGGTGCTAAGAGTCCTATTTTAAGTGCCCAGGTCCCCATTCTGGGTGCCGGTGTCCCAGTTTCAGGTGCCCAGCTGTCCGTTCTGGATGTCAGTACCCTCCAGTGCCACCCTGAGTGCCCTTTTGTGCCCCCCTACCCAGGTACCCCTGCCACCATGTCGCAGATCGCCAAGGATGTCTGCACTTTCCTGCGCTGGGCAGCAGAGCCTGAGCATGACCATCGCAAACGGATGGGGCTGAAGGTGAGTGCTGTGGCTGGCAGTGCCACCTCTCTGCTGCCTACTCTGCCCCTGGGTGCCCCCTGTGCACCCTACAACTCCTTGTCCTCTGCAGATGCTGATGATCTCTGGGCTCCTCATCTCCCTTCTTTACTACATGAAGAGGCACAAGTGGTCGGTTCTGAAGAGCAGGAAGATGGTTTATCGGCCCCCCAAGTAAAGGCTGCCCCCACCTTGGCACAACGCACACCCCTGGGTTGTGGGAAGGGGGCACAGCTGGCAGTGTGTGCCCCCCACCCAGTCCCAGCTCCTTATTTAACATCGGCCCTGCTGTGGGCACCAGAATAAAGTTTGGGTTCTTCAGAGGGGCAAGTCCGCGGTGTGCCCATGAGCTCTGCCCACCGACTGTACCTGTGGGCTGTGGGGTCTTCTTATGCCACAGCTCTGCCTGTGCTATGGCTCTGCCCATGAAGTGGGGTCTTCCTGTGCCACGGCCCTTCTGTGGAGTGATTGACTGTGCCACACATCTGCTCACAGCAAGGGGTCCACCCATGGTACAGCTCTGCCTGTGCCACGGCTCTGCCCCTGAAGTGGGGTCTTCCTGTGCCATGGACCTGCACTGCCAGGGCACCACCAAACCACGGCCCTCAGCACCACAGCTCCACGTCTTGGAGACCTCTTCAGGGATAGGGACTCTAAAACTGCCCTGGACAGCTGGGGCTAGGCCTGCACAAGCCTCAGGAGGCACAAATTGTTCCTCATGGACAACCTCAACCTCCCCTGGGGCAACTTGAGGCTGCTTCAGAGCTCTTGGCCCAATGCTTGGCAGAGGAGATCTCAGCCCCACTTGGCTCCAGCCTCCTCTCAGGCACTTGCAGCCAGCCAGAAGCTCTCCCCTCAGCCTCCTTTGCTCCAGGCTCCACACCCACAGGGCACTCAGCTGCTCCTCACAGGTTCTCTGCACCTTTCTTCAGCACTTGGCCCTGATCAACCTCATCCCGTTTGCCTTGGCCCATCCATACAGGCTAGCTAGGCCCCTCTGCAGAGCCTCAAACCTGCTCTCCAGCAGCTCCTTAACAGCCCTTATAGCTCCTCCGGCCACCCCCAGGCCGCTTTTCGAACGCCCTGTACTAGGCAGCCAAGCTCTGCCGTGCCAGGCGCGGCGGTGATGTGTGGGGCACCCCTTTATGACACCCCCTGCGAACCAGTCGTGCTCAGCGATCACCGTTGGCAACGCACCAGTGCCGGCGTTCGGCGGGCGGGTGCTGATTGTGCCCGGCGGTGCGAGCTTGGAGCCGGTGCCCGGCAGGCGGATGGCGTTAGTGCCTCCCACCGCAGCGAGCTGTGCAACTCTGAGCTGTGCCATGCCGCGCTGTGCCAAGGTGAGCTGAGCTGTGCCACGCCGGCAGAGCCCGTCCGTCTACTGTCGGGCACACACAGCAGTCCTCAGGTAGGTGGTGACTGGGGGGACATCGTGGATCCCCGCTCCCCGCTGCAGTCAGTGCCAAGTGAGGGGATGAAGGAGACGGCGCTACGGTGTCATGGTGGTGGTCTTCGTGACCCTTCACCGGCCTTGCCCAGCTGCTACCCGCTCTGGCTGCCCACGGCCACGCCGGCAGCTGAGGAGTTACGGCGCCGCCCAAACCGGTCCCGGCAGCTCCCCGGTCAAGGTGCAGCTCGGTCACTGCCACTGGCACTCAGCGACCCGGCACGGGGCTGCTGGCACGGCTTGGCACCCAGGTGGGACCTAGGGGGTTGGTGGCGCTTTGCCACGGTATCCGTTGCCACGCACCCACGGCAGGAATCCCGGCATGGAGCGGGTGGCAACCGGGCACGGCTGAGGTCACGGCTAATTAGTGCCCGCGCCGCGGTGAGCGGATGTTTGTCACCGCGGGGCCGTGGCATAGTCCAGGAGACGGTGACCGGGAGCTGGCGGTGGCCCTGAGGTTAAGGTGGCACTGAGCCGACAGTGGCCCTGAGGTGACAGCGTGGCTGCAGCGCCAGATTGAAGAGTCTGCGGTAGTGGTGCCGCCACTGGCAATGGCCCCCGGCGCCATGGGGCATGGAGGTGAGTCGGGGACACCCGGGGACGAGAGATGTGGTATGGCCACGGGGAGTGGCACAAGTGGGGATGGCAGGTGACACCAGCCGGGATCCAGCACTGGCAGGGATCTGGCACAGACAGAGAGCCAGGACAGGCAGGGTGCCAGGAGAGGCAGGATGCCAGCGCGGGCAGCTCAGGGACTGCCTTGCCCTGAGGGCGGGAGCCATTCTGGCGACACTGGGCATGGTGCCACTCACCCCCTGGGCACCGGCAGCTACCACCAAAGGTAGGGTCAGGTCGAAGATGCCTGGCAGTGGTGAAAGATCAGCTGCCTCACCCTCTGCATCTAGCTGCTGGCAAACATGGCCCTTGGGCACTGCGTGCCAGGGCAGAACTGCCAGTGATGCAGGCAATACCAGTTCCTGCTACTAGCACCATAGGACAGTGCCAGTTCCTGCTGCTGGCACCATGGGCAATGCCAAATTGCTGTCACCAGGCATGTGAAGCAGTGACAGTCCCTGCTGCCAGTACTAGTGTCTCCAACTACCAGTGCAGGCCCCACCAGCCCCACCAGTGCCATGGGGTTAATGTGGGTGGCAGCTCCTGGTACCAGCCTCTCTGGCTGAGGACTTGGCAGGTGGGAAGCCCCTGGCACAGCTGTGGTGTCACTGTTCTTCCAGTCCCTACAACCTCAGCCTCCTGTGCAAGGCACTCACCTGCTGTGGGTGGCTGGACACTGGCGTGGCTGGGAAGTGCCAAGGCCTGGCCTGAGTCACCTGGTGCCACTCACAGGGCCATGGGGTAGGGGAGTACACCAGGCTGTGCCCTGAGCACCGTACCCCATGGTGCCCATTTTGGAACAGCCCCTTCAGGCAGGGACACCCCAAGGCTTTGCTGTGGTCAGTGGCCCAGTGGTCCCACTCTTGTCCCCAGCACCCCCAGTGTCCTCTCCCATTCCCAAGGGATGCAAGTGTCCTCTCCATCCTTACCATTCCCAGTGCCCCCAGCACCCCCAGTGTCCCACCACTACCAGTGTCCCCAGCATCCCTCAGTGACCCCCAGGGTCCCCACTTGTCCCCAGTGACTCCAGTGACTTCACCGTTCCAGTGGCCCCAGCATCCCCAGGTGACCTCCAGTGCCCCCAGCAACCCCAGTGCCCCCAGTGCCCAGCAGTCCCAGTTAGCCCAGCATCCTCCAGTGCCCCTCCAGAATCCTCAGTGACCTCTGTGACCCTGGCATTTCCAGCATTTCCAGCATTTCCAGCATTCCCAGTATTCCCAGGGCAGTTCCAGCCTGGGTGTGGGTGTGATGGCGTGGGGCTGCTGAGTCAGGCAGGTGTGGGGCAGGCGTGAGACTGCTTTGGGGTTGATGTGGGGCAGGAACACACAGATGTGGGGCCAGTGTGGGGTCTGTGCCAGGTCACTTTGGGGCTGTTTTGGGGTCAGTGTGGGGCATGTGGGGCAAAAGTAAGGCAGGAGCTGGTTTGGGATCAGTGTGAGTCAGCTGTGGAGCAGGAGTGGGGCAGAGGCAGGCAGGAGTGGGGCAGTTGTGGGGTAAGTGTGGGACTACTTTGGGGTTGGTGTGTCACAGGAGAGGG
>VWZE01010064.1:285901-314379 GCA_013396675.1 Eubucco bourcierii | reverse complement strand
CAACCTTGGTGATACTGTGATACTGTGAAAATGAAGTATGCAGTAGATGATGCTTAACACTTTGAAAAAGAACCAACTAGTTTAATAATGGATTTTCTGTGTGGCAGTCCTTTGGCATAGCTGATTTGTACCTGTCCATTAGTATGCTCCCTGTTTTGTCACTAGCAAAAGAGTCTTTTGCTTGCTTTTCTGAGAGAACTGGAATTCTCTGATCTCTAGGCAGCTTTTAAATTAAAAATTATTGTTATGAATTAAAATAATGAAACCAGACTCTCCAGACCTTGAGAAATGAAGTTTTTATCTCACTTCTAGTTAGCATGCAGTGAAGGAATCACAGAATGCTGGGAGTTGGGAAGGATGTCTGGAGAACATCTAGTCCAGCCTCCCTGCCAGAGCAGATTCACCTAGGACAGGTTGCATGGAGACAGCATCCATGTGGGTTTGGAATGATTCTAGAGAAGGAGACTCCAACACTTTCCTGGGCAACCTGCTCCAGTGCTCCACAAGCTTCAAACAAGATGGAAAGATTTCTTACTATGTGCTGGAGAGGCCAAAAAGGGAAGATTTGAAGGTATGTCTGGAGCAAAGGGGTTTCTTATGAGAATATTTGTAGTATTTCTTTGGTACATCTACATTAAATTCTATTTTGGTGTCTCCCTCCATGTGTTTGTCCCATTTAGTGGCCCACTAAGGTGTTTCAACAGGACATAAGTCTGAAATCATCACAAGCATGCTTTTTTTTGAAGGCACTGAGTGACTATAATTGGCTATTCTTATAGGAAGGCAATTTCCTCAATGATAACAACTCTTAGTTTGAGAAATTAATTTTCAGCATGCTGACTAAATAAAAAAGTTCATTAAAATCTTCGGTCTCTCGCAGGGAGCTAATAACAATGTTTTGTCTTGTATTTCAATTCTGGTAGATGTGAATTAACCAGTGTTTTAATAAAAGTTAGTAGGAGGGTTTCTTTTTCTGGTGAGTGGTGTGAATCCACGTCATGTGTCTCAATCTTATGGAGCCTGGGGTGTGGATATGTGTGGTGAATGGATTTTGTGTTAATGAATTATAATAGAATTGCCCTCTCTCGGCAATTAAAGTTGGGCATTAAATCTTAATTCATTAATTCCTTTGCATCCTGGTTTTTTGGTTGTGTTTTTTTTTTTTTTCACTTTGGGGAGAGTGGCAGAAGTACTAAAAATTCCTTTAAGCTTGTAAAGCTGTGAGATGAGTATGACAAATAGATTTAAAACGGATTACTAAGAGGTAGAACACAAAGGCAGAATTACTTCGGTGTCAAAATGCTGCCCTCAGTTCTGTGCAGGCTCTGTGTCGAAGTTACAGTGATTTAGAATTCAGCCTTGCATTACTTGTGTGGAAAATCCACACTCATTGGGGTCTTTCTCTTTCTCAATCGCTCTGATGTAAGCCTGCCCACAGGGCATTTGTGTCGTCTACATTTTCCTATCCATGTAGACATCACCCATTGTGGGAAAAGCTGAACCAATCTGGGCCCAATTAGCTTCTCCTTTGTAAGCTTCAGTGAGTTGTCTGGCTTGTGGATTTAGCCTGTTTCTCCTCTGGGAAATGCCAGTACAAAGGTGTAAAAGCAGCGGTGATGATGCTGGTAGAAATATCTGAAAGCTTTGAATCATAGAATTGTTTTGTTTGGAAGAAACCTTTAAGATCATCGAGCCCAACTGCTAACCCAGCACTGCCAAGACCTTGCTCTTCAGTGATGTTTTCAAGGAGATGACTTCATAGCAGAGACTGGAAAAAAATATCACTAGTCAACCATTAAAAGCTGAGCATTTGACCAGATCTCTGATTTTCACAGTTTTTTGGCAGCTGTAAAGGATGAAACTGCAGATCCAGAGGTAGTGATGAGCTCAGCATGATCCTGAAGTTTGACAGTCTTGGTTCTCTTCTTCTAAGTGCTGTCTGGTGCTGTTATGTGCTGCGTCCTTCTGCTGAAGCAATTTCACACCTCATCTGCCAGAGATGAAAATGGCAAGGAACAAACTATAAATCCAACAAAATCTTAGTTTAGATCATCCTATTGGAATCTTTTCACATAAATTATTAGTTCATCACTTCCTCAAGCCACTAAACTTGCAAAGCTTTGGGAGTGACATGGGGTGATGTTGTCTTGAGAGACTCTCAAGGAGTTACCTTGCCCACCCCTTCCCCCCAAGGCATCATCAACCATACCTGCATCAGTCCTGGTGCTCGCTGTGTTCTTATAAAGTCCTTCAGTGGAGGACACTTCACAGTCTCCCCAGCAATTCACGCTGGTACTCTTAACCATTAGAAATTCATAAGATGATCTTCCCTTTCTGCAGGCCAGAACTTTGAATTGAGAACTTTGGTGTGTCACTGATGTGACAAACAATTGGGTGCCACCTGAAGTTTGCTCTCCTCTTTATGTGAAGTCATCTCGTTTGCCCTCCCCCTGAGGTGAAGTCATCTTGTTACATTGCCTTCAGTGCTGTCATCTTGACCACAGAGCTGTTAATTCTTGCTCACAGACCATTTATAGTCATATTAGCTTGCCCCAAACTGGTCAATGGGGCTTTTCAAACTCATGACAGCAAATACTGAGTGTTTAGGAACTGGAAGGTCATCTTCTGATGGTTTACCTGTGGCGGTACTCACTTGCCTGTGAGTTTCCCTGTGTGAAACAATCTCTGTGTACATGGGCATGAAGGAGAGTGTCTTTGGAGCTGGATTTGCCAATTAGCAGGATGAGAAAACCAGGAATGGTGTGCAGCAGGGTTTGAAATGACACTTTCACATTCTGTTCTTTCCAGTTAAGCTGAATAGTTTGAAAGAGATTCCTGCCATCCTCCCAAGGGTGATGAAAGTGGAAGCAGTTTCTGTTATGCAGCCTTGCTGATGTCCTTTCCAGGGGCCATGTCAGATTCTTTATGGCTCCCAGCACTAGGGCTGCCAAGGCATCTGACCCTTGGAGCCTGTGTATGCTTTAAGGTCTTCATTAGGCAGTCCAGTGATAAAACTTTCATGTGCAACTGGGACTGTAACAAAGTTAGGATATTTTCAGGGCAGATAAACTACATCTCCAACACTCCTCTTACCCACCTGCTCCACCCCATGTATTACAGATCTGAAGGTTAACATTTGTTGGATGTGTGGCTCCTTGGTGGTATGGTATTGGCAGAAGTGCCAGGATCAAAAGTTTTTTATAGACCTGAGATTCTTTAAGCAGTTCTCCAAAGGTCAATGATGCCAAATCTAACTCTTCTGAATGTAAGCAGGGGCATATAATCTTCATTTGTCATTCCTCTTTGATTGTTCTTCTTTGTCTTCTTTGCTCTGGATCTGCAGACAACCGAGATATGATTACATGTGTGCACCCTGCTGTAAAGCTCCAGGTTTTGGGAAGGGCTTCCTAAACTGGACTAGTAACTACTCAGACCCATAAATAGTTCCAGTGTAGTAGACCACAAAGGCCAGTGGTACCTTCTTAGTGTTGTGTGTGACTGTTCCTGCTAGATTTGACTGCTTTTAACCATTTGCATTCGTGTGCTTGTCCCAGTGTCTGCATTTGAACAAAACCACTTTTGATCATTCTTCAGTATCAACTTTTTGGCATGTAAAATGGAAGAGAAGTTGAGCATTTCCTTCCTGCACTCGGAATTTTTCCTAGGGTTCTATCTTCCACAAATAATGCAACCCAGGATTTGTATTCCTTGTGCCCTTCCAGTTTGCAGTTTGAAACAAATAGTGTTTCCATTTGTTCGAAATAATTTCACCCTCGTTGCATTCGTCTGGTTAAGTAATCTTTTTATCCATGCTCAGAGCCAGCAGGGCTTTTATTTTCTAATGTTTTTGTGGCCAGAAGATGTTTATATTATGCTAGTGCAGAAAAGGTGTGATCGATCAGTTTATCAAGAGACAGTTATTACTGGACCATTAATTCTGCCTACACAGATGATTAGTACAGGTTTTTACACCTAGGGCCAGTGATATTTCTAATGTAATATGAATTTAGAAGATATTTATACAGGCAGAAAATTGAATCAGCATTACCATCAGTGCATTAAATTATGGCATTTTATTAGAGAAGGATTCCTTTAGAATCAAACAGTACATAGAGATAATGAGGAAAAAAAGAAATGGCATGAGGGTGCTAAACCAGGAAGGGTTTTAGCATCTTTAAATTACATTTTGAACTCTAAAGTATTGTGCGTGCCCAAAATCATTTCTTTTGCCTTCAGGATATCAGTGCTGTATGATTTATGTGTGCTTAGTGTGCACACCTCTCTCCCTGAATCGCTAGGTGCTAGTGATGATTTAGCTTATGTGCTTTGATTTGTGAAGTTAGAGATAGTATGGTCTCCTGGATCAAATGAAAGAAAAGAAGGCAAGAATTCTTCCCTGTGTGGAGGGCTGAGTGGTTCTGAGTTACCGACAAGTGAATCACTGAGGTGACAAAGAGTAGCTCTGTTGCTTAGACCTGACTCTGAGCAGCAAGACTGTGAACTTGCCATGCCAAGCCATTCTTGTCCACAGAGCCCCATTCAGCTGCTGGCACTTCAGAAGGCAGCCTGGGCAAGCAGTGCCACTCTGCTGTGCCTCCCCTCCCTCCCGTAGAATTTCCTCCTAATGCTTTGCACAAGGGTACAGTTGTGCACCAGTTAGACATTCCTGGCACCGAAAACTGGCTATAAACTGGATGCCATCAAGTGAGCCCAGCTTCCATTTTCCTGGCATGATGTCTGAAATGCACAAAGTTTGATGGGAAAACCTGTCATGTTTGGTCAGTGATTGTCTAGAGGGTGGTCTTCTGTGTGCCAGGTGCAAGCAAATAGGTGGATATGTTATGTTTTCCTCGTTTCATCTTCTATGCCAAACCAATCTGTCCCATTCTGGCCATACTGGATAGTTAGCAAAACTGGGCTGTAAGTAGGAACCCTGCCTATTGGAGAGGAGTACACATGCTTTATTTTTGGAATCTCCATATAACAGGAATCTGTCCCTTGCCACCATCCTCTTTGTGCTAACATCTAGTAGGGAAAGTACCGTTCCAACCACCTTTCACTTAAAACTTCTGATAGATTTAGTTCATTAAAAAAGTAAATTGGAGGGTGGAAGATTCTGTGGTATAAATTCTTCCATGCTAAGAAGCTTCTGGAGAAGAAAAATTATAAAAACAACTGCCAGAAGTAAGCCCAAATAATTCAAACTGGAAATGGCATTTACATTTTCAGGGAGTGCAGCTGAACTCTGCACCTTTGCTCCACGCAAGGTGGAAAATGGCCATGGAAAGTGCTATTACATCATTCTCTGTTCCTGGACTCTCATAACAACACATGGGCTGTGTCATTAGATGTTCTAATAGTTAATTCTTGCCTTCACAGCTGTGAATGATTCTGTTTCCTGACTCCATAAAAAGTTAGGTTGAGAATCGTGAGATAAAGTTTTGTTTTCCAGTTTTGCTGTTGGGAATGTGATCACCTGGGATGTGGTCATGTGGATCAGACTAGCCTCCATGGTGTGGGCACACAGCTGGTGTTTAAAGTCACCAGAGAAAATGGGAAAGGTAAGACTAGGGAGCAGGAGGATGCTTCCCATGACTGTAGAGCAACTTGGTGCCACGAATTAAAGGCTTGGTGCCAAGCAGCGCATGTCTGTCAACTTGGAGAACAGTGATGCTGAGTGTACTAAATGGAAAAAAACATGCACTGAAAGTGTGGCCTGTTCCTCCTAGAAGCCAGAACTATGTGTTCCAGGGTTAAAAAATAAGGTTAGTCCTGCAGGAGTTGAGAAAGCAAAGCGAGTTTGTTTAAATATGGTCTCACACAGTTATGCTCAACTAGGTAACGAGAAAAGCAATTAAGGGCAAACCATCAGCGAGGAGACCTGCCAGAATGAAAATGAAACCCAAGATTACTGCTGTTTGCCTTCAGCTTCTCTGAACTCAAATTACTTTTTGTTGCTTCTGTATTCAGACACAAAGACAAGAGCAGTTTAATCTACTTTATGTCTTTTCAGAACCTCCTGATGGGAATGATCATTTTTTCCAGTTTGCATTATTTGCTCATAGAGAAGTGCAAAAAATGGCCAGAAGTAAAGGCTATTTTAATGTGCTGCTTCTGCTGCACAAGAAAGCATTTGCAGTTTATCTCAGAGCATTCTTGCTCCATCTGCACCAAGTCATAGAACCATAGAATAGTAAGGTTGGAAGGGATCTCATGGATCATCTAGTTCCGACCTCCTGCCACAGGCAGGGACACCTCCCACTAGCACAGCTCACTCAAGACCTCCTCCAACCTGGCCTTGAACACCGCCAGGGAGGGAGCAGCCACAACCTCCCTGGGCAACCTGTGCCAGTGTCTCACCACCCTCACTGCAAACAACTTCCTCCTGACATCCACTTTCAATCTCCCCTCTGCCACTTCAAACCCATTGCCCCTTGTCCTGTCATTGCAAGCCCTTGTCAATAGTCCCTCCCCAGCCTTCCTGTAGGCCCCTTCAGATCCTGGAAGGCTACTCTAAGGTCTCCTGGAACCCTTCTCTTCTGCAGGCTGTAGAGCCCCAACTCTCTCAGCCTGTCCTCATAGCAGAGCTGCTGCAGCCCTCTGANTGCACTCACACTGCAGGCTCAGGTTGAGCTTTGCATCACCCCAGACCCCCAGGGCCTGTTCCTCAGGGCTGCTCTCAGCCATTCCCCACCCAGCCTGGAGTTGTGCTTGGGATTGTGCCTACCCAGGTGCAGGACCTTACACTTGGCCATGTCGAATTTCATGAGGTTGGCCTGGGCACATCTCTGCAGCCTGTGCAGGTCCCTCGGGATGGATCCCTGCCCTCTATCAAGCCAACTGTGCCAGACAGCTTGGTGCCATCTGCACACTTGTTGAGAGTGCACTGATTCCTCTCTCCCTGGCAGTGACAAAGATGTCAAACACCACTGGTGCCAACACTGGCCCCTGAGGAATGCCACTTGGCACTGGTCTCCAAGTGGACATTGTGCCCTTGATCACCACTGATCTTAAAGATCTTTTCCTGCTGCAATGGTTTTGTAATTGTAGCTGCAAACATTGTCTGAAATGAAGAGTGTCTCCATTCAGCTGTCACTAGATGCGATAAGCTGACTGTTTTCTCTAGATGGATGTAGTATCATTGGCCATATCCTCGTTAATTTATCACACTAGGGTGTCTTGGTGCTTTTAATGGGATTCTAACAAATTTCAAACAAACAACAAACCAACAGATAAATGGAGAAGTGAGATGTTGCTGGAGAGGTTTCAGCAGTTTTTGCAACTAGAATCACTCGCATCAGAATGCTTTCTGTTATGACTGTCATACATGGAGCACATGTAAATACACATATGCATTCCTCATACATTCCTCAGGGCCTCTGTTCCAGATGTTAAAATCTCTGATGACCAGGAAAATGAGGCTGTGGATGTGTCATGTTCATACTCAAACAGGGTAGAATCTTATTCCTTCAGGATTATCAGCACATTCCTCATTTTGATATTGGTTTTTTATTGAAGGTCTGTAATCCCATTGTCTCTTAAGGATTTAGGCTCCCAGAAATTCATTATTTCTTTCCAGTTACAAAAACAACTGCATCCAACCAGCTCACTACAAACAAAGCCTTTACCTTGACTCCCTGCTTTTTTCATATTCTTTCCTAGCAAGCTGGGAGACTCTCCCAAAGAGCAAGTCAGTAGTAGAACCTGTGATCTTCCAGGGCCAGGAAGGCAGCAAGCAGTGATTTCTGCTTCTCCTCCCTTCCTTCTGCTGGCCCTAACCCCAACAGAGGTCTCAAAGAGGTCATCTAGCTTTAAGAGTTGTTTGCCCAGGCTAGTCATAAACTTCTGGAGAAGGCAGCCTGATTCCCCCTCATAAAGACTGCCCCACTACTGCTCCAAAAGCCCTGTGCTGTGATTTGTCTGATGCTCCTTGTTCTGCCGTCATAGCTGCGGAGAACAATCCTGCAGCGTTGCTGCCTGCTTTCCGAGGAGCGTTTGCTCATTCCGAGGCACATCATGGCTCCCCTGTCGAGTCGTGCCTTTCTTGGCTCCTTCCATCTATTTCCTTCCCTCATTTCTTTACAAGTCATATTCAAAATCTTATCAATTTTACTGTTCCCCCCTGAACTCTTATCCTTATCTTATCCTCTTATCTCTATATCTTGTTTATACTTTTACCCAGACAGAACCATATTGCAACCGAGGGCATCAACAATGCTTAATGGAGCAGAATAATTATCTCCCATGTTTTAGTTAAGGCTTTCCTGCTAATACACTCCAGAAAAAGAGTTTTAGGTTTTTGTTGGGTTTTTGTTGGGTTTTTTTTTGCCACAGCTTGACAGCTTTGATTCCTATTCAGCCTGCAATTCACTGGCTCTCTGGGATCCTGTTTTGTATTACTTCTACCTAGTGAAGCCCCATTTTGTGTTTATTCCTTGCATTTCTGCTTTGTGATGATGCTGGTTTGTATTTGTGTATACTGACTATGGCTTATTCGTTCGTCCTGTTCCCCAAGATCATTTTTCACTGTAACCTTCAGAGCATGACAGCTCCTTTCCTCATTTCTAAGGCTTATAAACCTCCTCCCCATTCCATTATCCAGTCAGTCTGTTTTTTTTATGTCAAAATAACCTCCTCATTTAACTGAATCATGCCAATTAGCAAAAATCTCTCATTTGAAAAGACTGCTATAAAAAAAATCCAAAGCTCCTCAGATCCCTGTGTTCATTTCAGTGTGTCTTATGCTGGCTGGGTGCTTTTGCTTGTTGGTGTTTGAGGGTAGATGTCTGAGGATTGAGCTGCCCAAGGCACTGAGCCTGCCCAGGATGCTGATCCAGGGCAATGTTTGTTCTGTTTGGCAAGGTGACTGTCAAACTGGTCAAAGCCCAGGAGCCTGGTTCTCGCTGCTGGGAACTGAGCAGCTTTCCTGCTGATAGTGCCTCAACCTAAATCAAGGCCTTTAGGAGCAAAGCTCCTGGCAAAATGACAAAACGATGTCAAGGTGGCTTTGTCAGGCTTTCCCCCTCCCCCCGAATCAGAAACTGAGCTGTTGCAAACTTCCTAACAAAAAGAGAGACGTTTTGTGTAAGGAAAATCAGCTGTCTCAGGCACAGAACAGGAAATGCAAGTCACACATCTTGGTACGGAGGAGAAATCTGAGAGTGTGTCCTTTCTGCACTGCCCCTGTGTCTGTGCAGCCTGGGGGGGAGCTGCTGTGGCCAGAGCCATGTGCAAAGGGTAGGTGCTCATTGCAGTCAGCAGCCGCCTGTGGTTCTGCTCTGGCAGGCAGCTGTACCTCTGTATCCTGCAGTTTCTGTATCAGCAAGGAGCAGAATATTCTTTGTGGCTGCTCCTTCCAGCTTCAGAGCTCCCCATTTCAGCAGACTTCCAAATCAGGATAGCATGGTAAATAAAGTGAAATGCAAATACCCTGAAGTGAATCCCATTTACAGGAATATTTCATGCTTTTCTTTGCATTCCTCAGTTTTTGCTGGTTCAGTGTGTGGGGAAAACACATCAGTGCTTCTCACACAGGCACATTACCATATGGTCTCTGCTGTGAAATCTGAGTGCCAGTTATGTAAAATGCACTTTGGCACCCATGAGGTGTCACCTTGGCCTTTCACCAGCAGCAAGGTGTAGAAGGTGCCTGTGGTAAACAGTTTAATTTGGTCAATAGTTTAATTTGGTCTGCAACTTAATGACATTTTAAAGCATGGGCTGGCATTTCTGCCAGGCTGCCTGCCATCATCTCTGCCTTGACATGGCAAATAAAGGTTTGCTAACTCAGGGAGGAATTAGCATGAAGCATGCCCATCAATCTCTATAAAGAAGCATTATATAGCAGAATTTTATTAAGTCTGAAGTAAGGGCGGTCTAATTGAACAGAAATGTGTGCAGCAGCTGATAGGGCTGTCTTGAGAAATCCTCAGCATTGCTGCTCTTCCTTCTTTCTGAGCACAGTTTTAATTCTAGCCTGCATTTTTCTGTTATCACTCCTCCACCTGTGGACCAAGCTAAATATTTTATATTGAGAAGCATTGCAGAGCAGCCTCTGTTTCTTTCCCCATCAAAAGCTGGCTGAGTGACCTGAAATCAGATAATGTGCACGCAGGAAGGTACATCCTATCACCTGTATGCTGCAAAGTCACTTCTGGTTCAGCTGCCTGTTATTAGTCCTATCTAGCAAAATACTTCACAGCATCCTATATTGATAGCAGAAGATAAATGTTACAGTAGATGCACTTTAAAAGTTCATTTCAATCTTAGAAGCATTACTAGTAGCTGAAATATCCAACATTTTAGGTCTGAAGAGTATCACTGGAATTGATATTACCTCTGCAAAGAGATTCTGAGCCTCTGTAATAAATTGGCCTGACTGTTCTGAACACGTTCCCTTTTATAGCATTATGCTCTGCACAGCATGTACACTTTGGGGGGAAAAAGGTATACATTAACCTTGTAAATGCTTTCAGAGCTTGTACTAAATGAACTGCTGTGAGTCTAATCAGAAAAGTGTGGCAAAAAAGGAGATTCCCATTGATTTCAGTGGTCTCAGGTTCAAATCCTATGTGTGTGTGACCATGAAAACCATATTGTGACATGTCCAAGTCCTAAAACAATTAACATGTCTTCCCTTAGCTGCTCAGCACTTCCTGCATGTTTCCTCCTGAGTTAGATTGAGGGATGCCTTATGCATCACTGTCACTTCTCCTTTCCATGCAGAGCACCTGCTGATTGCAGCAGGAGTTTCATGCATGGAGAGATGGTTGGGTCAGCCTTAAAAAGCAGAGTGAGCAGGAAATGATCTGCTCAGCTTTCTTAGTCCGTTAGGCAAACTTGGTGATTCTTCAGCCGTTAGTTACAGCTGACATGAAATCTGAATTCTGATTATTGTCCATTACTGACTTCCGTCGTTCTCCACTTGGAAACATTCTGTAGAGGATGTCATGTCCCAGAATTTCCTAGAGGGGAATGAGATGAAAAGAATAAGACCTAAAAAAGCTTTTCCAGTGTGAATTCATTCTACTGTTTGTTGAAAATTCCAGAACTGATAAACATTCAAGACCTCAAATGCACAGATGGTACTGTTGAAAAAGAGCCTGGGAACTTGCTTATCACTGAATACAATAGAATTGTCTTGAGTTTCCTCTCTTTTCCACTTAATCAGTTCCCTTTGCAGTTTTTAACCTGTCCTGTGGACAGAACCTTTTTAATGTAGTGCTCAGAATGGTGTAAGAATGCTGGTTCTTGTGTAATCCATGCGAGATCTGCTGGTAGCTTTCATAGAATCAGTCAGGGCTGGAAGGGACCACAAGGATCATCCAGTTCCAGCCATGGGCAGGGACACCTTACACTGGATCAGGCTGTCCAGAGCTTCATCCAGCCTGGCTGGATGTTTATCTCCAGGAATGAGGCTTCCACCACCTCCCTGGGCAACCCCTTCCAGGCTCTCACCACCTAACATTCAGTCTGAACCTACCCATTTCTAGCTTGCTTCCATTCCCCCCAGTCCTATCACTACCTGACAGCCTAAAAAGTCGCTCCCCAGCTTTCCACTAAGCTAGGCAAACTCCACCTAAAGAAACTTCCTTACTGCTTCATTTCAGGAGTCTTCAGATAGAGATGAGATAGGATAACAATTGGTGTTTGGCAGTTCATGTGATGATCTCTTCAGGTTCAATTGCAGTACATATAAATGATTGAATAGCATCAGCAAGAGGGTGAGCAATGGCTCTGGAGTTGCTTTGAGACTTTGCTTTTTATTTGAAGTTACCTACTTCTGAATGTGTCAAGAATGCTTCCCTGATGTGCAGAATGGGGAGATATTAATTCATCATCTGAAGCTCTGATAAGCATCTGAGAAGTTCAGGGTTGGGAAGAAAACACTTCCCAATTGACTGTGGCAGTAATAGATGGGCTGCACTCACAGAGCAGGAAAATGATTTGTTGCCACTCATTTAGGTTGGAAGTTTTTCTTGGGGTTCTCGTGGAGAAGAGCTGCTGATGCTCTCCCAAAATTGCCTTAAGACAGACACATCATTATTTCATGACTCCTCAAAAGTCCAAAACCTTTCCACTGCAATGAAAGAGTTTTGCTTTCTTTGTTGCTTATTCCATAGACATTAACAACTCTCTTCATTAAAACTGTACGATAGAGTGAAAAGAATTTTTGATCATTCATAAATAATGGCTGTTGGCCTGGGGAGCAGCCAGGGAAATGAGTGATAGAATGGGGCCCTTGGTTGTGCAAAGTTTTCTTTCTATCTGAGCTCTGGCAGCAGCCTTTTATTGAATTAAAGCTGTAATGCTCCTAATACATTTTGGATGATGGAAGATGAGCTCCAAAACTACTACAGAGCCATTGCTTAAGTGACAAAATTAATCAAGCTCCCGATCGTTTCATTTGATTTGATTAAGTTAATGAAATAGAGAGAAAACATAAATAAGACCAACGTTGAAAGGGAAAGGAAGCATTGTGGCTACAAGTTATTTGCAAATAGATAAGGAACAACCTCAGATGGCTGCATAAGGAAGTTCTCAGGCTAGGAGTGAGATAGAAGCTGTTTGAATCTCTTCAGCATTTTATTTACCTCCTGTGCTGCTGGAACTGTTCGTTCAGGTGCATGAAGGATTGAGAAATGCACACCAAATGTTTCAGCAGGGAGGCAGTAAAATTGTGAGGCTGTGATAACAGCTTCGGTAAAAAGGAGTTCTGTGAGTTTTCTGGCTGCTGTCAGTCCAAAAGCTGTTTCATGG
Organism: Eubucco bourcierii; assembly: GCA_013396675.1. NCBI lineage: Eukaryota > Metazoa > Chordata > Aves > Piciformes > Ramphastidae > Eubucco > Eubucco bourcierii. The sequence goes on along the minus strand of VWZE01010064.1, from coordinate 301,620 downwards.
AGCAAGACTGTTGCTTGAGCAACATTAAGATAGCTGTGAATGAGTTGCAAAATCGTGAATGGACAGAGGTAAAGAAGGTCATGGCAGGAAGAGATGGAATATTTTGCAAAGCTGTAAACTGATATATTCCATTTTCTTCAGTTGCAGTTAGTGAATCTAAGATGGTTTAGCAACACTTGGATGAGTAGAAAAGAATTTTATTTTTTTTTAATAACAGCTGTGACCTTCACCCTCAGCTAGCAGACTACACTACAAACAGAGATCACAGCCTGGTGTAGGACCACTCCACAAGCTGACATTATCTGAGGCAGGGGCATTCTGCATTTTAACCCTGTTAAATCAGAGAGGGATTTGAGAATGACCAAACACTGCCCCTGTCACAGAGGTCGCAGTACTGCAGAGTTTGAGCTCCTTGAGATGAAAGTTAAAGCTCCACTTGTTGGAACTAGAAGCGAATGTGCTAGTCAAAAGCATGCCCAGAGTGCCTAGAGAACCCCAAGCACAGCTGTTCGGACAGGTGAAGAATAAGCACATGTTCAGAGTTTCCTTTACCTTCCTCATCAGTGAGGTTCAGGTGCATGTGTGCTGCTACTCCTTTTCAGGAGAGATCAGAATGTTTTCCCCAAATGTTCACCCACGTTAGGGATTTGCTGTGTTTTGGATTGTCTTGAAAGCAACAAATTTTTTCTGCTGTTACTTCTTCAGTACATTTTTTTCATGGGAGTTGGCATTGAGCAGCACAGCTGTTCTTGGGGAGTGCAGAAGTACCCTTCAACTCTTTTTAGGCTCATACACCAAACAGTTCTGAACACCTGCAATTTCTTCTGGCTTTCTTGTAAACCTTTCCATAAAAGCTGTGGCTGGCAGATCCTCAAGCTGTGCTTTCAAGTGTTATATAAAGTGGTAAATGTCTTTGATATGTAATAAAAGGAATCAACATATGCATATGCAGTCATGCAAACTAAGCTCAAAAGGCTGCAGTTTTCACTCAGTGTCTCATCCCTGACAGCATAAACCTCTTCATGGGGGGAAATTGTTACTCAAGTGCTTGATTTTGGCAGATGCTGTGACCTGTAGTCTTGGGTGATAACCACTCTTGCTTGAATCAACAGCAATCATAGAATCATAGAAAGGTAAGGCTGGAAGGGACCTCAAAGCTCATCCAGTTCCAACTCCCTGCCATAGGCAGGGACACCTCCCACTAGCACAGGTCACTCAAGGCTTCCTCCAACCTGACCTTGAACACCTCCAGGGAGGTTGTGGAGCACAGAATCACCCAACATGATCAAAGATCACATTCTGTGCTTCTGTGCTCCACAACCTCCCTGGGCAACCTGTGCCAGTGTCTCACCACCCTCACTGCAAACAACTTCCTCCTAACATCCAGTCTCAACCTCCCCTCTGCCAGTTCAAACCCATTCCCCTTGTCCTGTCATTACAAGAACTTGTCAATAGTCCCTCCCTAGCCTTCCTGTAGCCCCCATCAGATCCTGGAAGGCTACTGTAAGGTCTTCTCTTCTCCAGGCTGAAGAATATCAATATTAATAGGAAGGGAGGCAGTATTCTACAGGAACTGCTTTTTACTCTCCTGAATCTACTTTTACTTAGGATGGTGGAAATTTTACTCTTTCTGGATGTTGTGGTGGTGGTGGTAAACCAGCAAGCAATGGGCCTTACTTCCACTTCCTGGGAAACAGCTGTTCTCTGTGTCTGACCAAAATAGTTTTTTGTTAAAACCAGTGTTTTAATACCTACTTTACTCTCCATAAGTGTAAATAACTGCATGCTTTTAGAGAAAGCCTCCTCACTGGTGCATACCCAGCTTTCATGATAAACAAAATATGTTTACTGTTGTGACTTGGCTAAAGGCAGCATTTGTTGTGCCATCAAGTGACTAGAATCATACAGCTCAGTCAGGTAATGCTATCTTTACCATCAAGAGCCTACCACTGAAAAATAAATATCTTTTAAAATGTACTTTCTAATTGATGACACCTGTGTAGCCATCTGGACCAGCAGTAACAGCACCCAGTCCCCCTTGCAGCTATCAGTGTGATTCTGGAGACATCTTCCATTCCAACATCATACATCATTGAATCTGCTCTTACAGCTTCTTGTTAATATTCATGAAACATACTTTGCAGATTTGTGTAGCAAAAAGTAAAAAAAAAAAAAAGAAATCTTAATACCTACCACTGTGCACATCGTTTGGCAGGAGTGATTTTCCAGCTTGAACATGGCTGGCCCTTGCTGCTGTTGAAAAAAAAAACAGCAAAGCCAAAAAGCACCACCACCAAGCCAGCCATATTTTATGTAAGCAGCTTGTTGGGCAAATAATTTAGATGATGAAAGTTTCTCCTCCAGGCATGTTTGTTCCATGTCTTAAATTTTTATGGGTTTGGTGGTGTAAAACAGTAGAAAGCTTTGCATCAAACAGACTCAGCTCTTTGAGTTTCTGTCTAGTGACTGCCCCAGGAGTGGAGAGCAGGTTGTGGGAATTACATCACAGTCAGTGCATGACCCAAGCTGAAAGATTTGTTTATAAAACTTGGCTTCCTGTGTCAAATTTTCAGAGGTGGTCTGCCATTTGATAGCTTTGAAATCAGTAATGCTTAGGCTCCTATGGACAGATTTAGTGATGTCATCTAAAGTATCATACCTAGAAATATCTCCAGTGATATCTCTAGAACTGCTCTGGGAATCAGCTCTCTTCTAAAGAATCTGAATAGATTATGATGATGATTCTTGTACATACTGCATGTGTAGTATTATATATCATATATACCGTGTATGTACCTTGAAAAATCTGCCTTCTGACTTCCAGGGTCTTCAAGATGAATTTTTGAAATGAGCACTCATGCTTCTGAAAACATTCCCATAGTCTAGATTTATTAAAATAATCGTAGAATCATAGAATGGAAAGGCTGGAAGGGACCTCAAGGATCATCTAGTTCCAACCCCCTGCCATAGGCAGGGACACCTCCCACTAGCACAGCTCACTCAAGGCCTCATCCAACCTGGCCTTGAACACCTCCAGGGAGGTTGTGGAGCACAGAATCACCCAACGTGGTCAAAGATCACATTGGGTGATTCTGTGCTCCACAACCTCCCTGGGCAACCTGTGCCAGTGTCTCACCACCCTCACTGCAAACAACTTCCTCCTAACATCCACTTTCAGTCTGCCCTCTGCCACTTGCCCTGGCACTGCAAGACCTTGTAAATAGTTTCCCCCCAGCCTTCCTGTAGCCCCCTTCAGATATTGGAAGGCTAAGGTCTCCATAATGATGATTATTAGCCAGGTTTGACTCCTCTATTTTATCAGGGCTCAGTCATTGTCACTGCAAAAGTCAATTTTCAGTTAGTGAATATTTTGAAGAAAATTGCAGAGAGTTTAAAAGGAGAAAGACAAAAGACCATGGCCAATTAACATGAGGTGTCTGCAGCCAGAGCGTAACACCCAGCCCTCAGATGCAGTTGAGTGGTAGTGCTTGTTACAAATGGTTCCAAATCAAGCCTGAATCCAACACAAGTAATATTTTCACCCTTCTAGAAGCTTTCTGAATTTGGACTGGGCCTGGATTGCTCTGATTCTCTGTGGAAAGTTCCATCTGCCTTTGCAATGATCCATGTTTCTAGCACTGCTCTGCAGCTAATGCCGTGGGCTGCTCCGACAGCCTTTAGATCCTGAAGTCCAGGATACATACAGAGGTGAGCAATCGGCAAAATCTGCCAGCCAGCCTCCTACCTCCTTTCCAGATGAAGGTATAAATATGCATTAGCAGCTTCTGCTGATTTTTGCAGGTTTTGTTGGTTACTTTTCTCTCCTAATTTTGCTTTGGAAGTGAACTAACTCCTGGCAATATGGTTTAGCAAATTAACCGCGAGCAACGTAAAAAGAGGTTAGATTAAAGTAGCTTTGCCAGATCATTTGTAATTGGCTGTCTTGGTGACAGTGACAGATGAAGTGTGTGGACTTTTTTTGGCCGTGGTTTAGGTTCTGTCAGTGTTTGCAAACCCCGTGCTCAGAGAAACTTTCATTCAAAGCATGACAGGAGAGCTGCAAGGAGTAAATAGTTAATTAACAGATGAAAGAATCGGCAGATGGTGGTTAAAAGCACGGTGTAGTATTTCGGTTCTGCGGGCCACAGGAAACTTGCTGGATGTTGGGAAAGGGTTTGCTCTAGCAGCAATTTACTTCCTTCAGCAGGGAGAATTATGTTAGGTAGCAGTCTGTAGGGAGCATGATAATCTGCCTGCTAAAGCTGAGGAGAAAATTCTCTGTGGGGAGAAAAGACAAAGCCTAAACAGGTTTGATCCTTCTTTCTTCCCATGCTGACAGGAGAACAGAAAGTTAAAAGTCAAATTATTCCTACAGGTACGTAAAAACAAACAAAACAGAAAGATCAAAGAGTATTAATGGAAAAATACCAAACTCCAGTCTTTGAGCAGATGGACATTAAACCCAATGTGTTTACTGTTGACTGTTCTTCAAATCACAGTGGGTGCTGTGTGAAAAGGCAAATAAAACAGGAGCAGCAGCACCATTTATTACACAGACCCCCAGCAATTAGTGAGCGGCAAACAAAGGGATCCACGCAAAGCTCTAGCAGCACTCCAGCAATATTTGCAGACCACAAAAATGTCACAAGAAAGATACTCAACCTGTGCAATCAAAGAGCTGGATAAACACTAAAGAACTGTTTAGCTGAGCCACACCAAATGATTGGCTCATGCAATTATCAAGTATTAAAAGATGAGTTAATTCCTGATAGATTAGGAATAAGAACAAAGAAGATCAAATGAACATTCAGAGAATCTATCCTAAGTCTGTCAAGATCTCTAGACATAAAAAAAAACCTCTAGTGAGAGGTTTATACTAAACATAGTATAAAATAAAAGGAGCAGACAGAGATAATTCATTAAGTTAGGGAATTCATGAAAACAGACAGATGAATCGAAACAAAACTGATGTAAAAATAGAAACATAAAATTTAGCAGATAGAAGCCATTGGAATACTTTTCCTGTTGCCTTTTATCTGCTAATAGATAAAATAACATGATAGTGGAAAATAACCAGCACAGGGACTCTGGCTTTAATGACAGCAAAAAAAAGTCAAATGTACAGAGGGGAAAATGGAAGAGAAAATGCATGTTAGCAATTTACCACATATTGGACATCAGCCAGCAGATCCAGATGCTGGACTATGGCATTTGGGATCAGACTAGCAGGTGGACAGACATCAATGCCACAAGCAAACAATCCTAATAGAGGAATGCCAGGGTCTGTGTAGAGCTGCTGATGTAGTGTGGTGTAGCATGGAAGGGCAGTGGAGTCCCAATTCCCTTGCCAGGGTTTAAGTATATAGTGACCATGCACGTGAGGAGCTCAGATGAGAATTAAAGACCTGGTTAGAAGCAGCTGTAAGGAAGAAAGAATCCTCTTGGTGTGCAATTACTCAGTGCATAAGTATTCCATAGATGGCCTCAGCTGCTTCCCAGTGACAGCACTTCTTGTCAAGGTACGTGTCCAGGGAGGTAGCTCTGCCTTCAGCGGCGCTGCAAGCAGCAGGAGTCAAGGAGGCAGTAGGCAGAAGGGAGAAGCAGCACACAGAAGCTGGAAGCCAGTACAATTAGCAAGGTCAGGGTCTCCCATGAACTACATCCTAGAAATCTTGTTAAGATCAAAATATTTCCACTGGACAAATCAGTTACTTGGAAGCAAGCTCCAAGCCACATGAACAAAGAAATCCTTTTTCATGTAACCTGTCAGCCAGTGGGTGCATTTCTCCTAAACCCACCAATGCAGAAACCAGAATCACAGACTGGTTTGGCTTGGAAGGACCTAAATATCATCTAGTTTCAACCTCCTGCCATGGGCAGGTACATCTTCCACTAGACCAGGTTGCTCACTGCCCCATCTAACCTGCCTTCAAACGCTTCCAGGGACAGGACACCTACCACCTCTCTGGGCAACCTGTTGCAGTGCCTCAGCACTCACCCAGCAAAGAATTTCTTCCTTGTATCTAATCTAAATCTTCCTTCTGTCAGTTTAAAGTCATTATCCTTTGTCTTATCACTACATACCCAGGTAAAAAGTCCCTCTCCATCCTTCCCACAGGCCCCTTTTCAGGACCTCCCTGGAGGTGTTCAGAACCAAGCTGGATGAGGCCTTGAGCAGCCTGTTCTAGTGGAGGTGTCCCTGCCTATGGCACAGGGAGGTTGGAACTGGATGATCCTTGAGGTCCCTTCCAACCTAAACCATTCTGTGATTCAATATATCAAACGTTAATATCCTCACCCAGCAGGGAATGTGTAGGGATATGGAGAATACTAACTGCAGGGGAGTGTTTGGTGGGCAGAGAACTGAAAGAGGACAGAAATAATTGTGTGCAGTTTTTGTCAGCACCATCAAAACAGCTGACTTCAGAGAATTTTAGCAGTTCTGACAGGTCACTGGCATTAGAGGGTCCACCACTAAAAATTAATATGTGGAATATTTGTGGTCAACCAGGCTGTGTCTTCTCCCACATCCAGACTGGGTGTTAGGAGGAAGTTGTTTGCAGTGAGGGTGGTGAGACACTGGCACAGGTTGCCCAGGGAGGTTGTGGAGCACAGAATCACCCAACGTGATCTTTGATCACGTTGGGTGATTCTGTGCTCCACAACCTCCCTGGAGGTCTTCTGTGCTCCACAACCTCCCTGGAGGTGTTCAAGGCCAGGTGTTGATGGCCAGACCATTCTATGATGCTATGAAAAAGAAAAGTGAGATCTTTCACCTTGCCTTAATGCATATCCATATGTTTTCCCCTAAATATATTATGAGGGGGAAAAATGAAACCTGGAAGTTGTGTCACTGTAGGTAGTATTACATTTAGCCTGATGATACTGCAGGTGCCAGCTCCAAAGTGAAAAATATCTACCAAATCAATTTTCTTAGACAGATTTTGCAGGCAAATTACAGGGAGGAACAGAGGAGAGTCAAACATTGCAGTAAGGAGAAATCAGAAATCTTAATGTGTGAGCAGTAAATCAAGGGTAGAGTGTTGAAGCTTGCATTCTGCAATTAGTGGCTTTGTATTTCCAGTCTTTTTAGACTTGGTTTTCTCTACTGATCTGCCTGCACAATGAGTTTCCCTAATAGAGCTGCTTTGAGCTAGGTAGTCCTCAACCCCCTTCTGGATTTCATGGGCTGCTTTAAAGGAAAACACCAACAGTAAATCATAGAATCATAGAATGGTAAGGTTGGAAGGGACTTCAAGGATCATCCAGTTCCACCCCCCTGCCATAGGCAGGGACACCTCCCACTAGCACAGCTCACTCAAGGCCTCCTCCATCCTGGCCTTGAACACCTCCAGGGAGGGAGCAGCCACAACCTCCCTGGGCAACCTGTGCCAGTGTCTCACCACCCTCACTGCAAACAACTTCCTCCTAACATCCAGTTTCAATCTCCCCTCTGCCAGTTCAAACCCATTGCCCCTTGTCCTGGCATTGCAAGACCTTGTCAGTAGTCTCTCACCAGCTTTCTTGTAGGCCCCTTCAGATGCTGGAAGGCTACTGTAAGGTCTCCTGGAAGCCTTCTCTTCTGCAGGCTGCAGAGCCCCAACTCTCTGAGCCTATCCTCATAGCAGAGCTGCTGCAGCCCTCTCAGCATCTTGGTGACCTCCTCTGGACCTGCTCCAACACTTCCATGTCCTTCCTGTGCTGGAGGCTCCACAACTGCACACAGGACTGCAGGTGGGGTCTGAGGAGAGCAGAGCCAAGGAGCAGAATCCCCTCCCTTGCCCTGCTGCCCACACTGCTCTTGCTGCAGCCCAGCACACAGTTGCTGTCTGGACTGCACTCACACTGCAGGCTCAGGTTGAGCTTTTCATCCCAGCTGAAGCTTTTGCTGTTCCCCAGTAGCAAAGACAAACTGGCAAATGCAGTGATTAATGGAAATTTAAGGTCTGTTTGTATTTTGTCACTTCCATGATTACACTGATCTCTCAAAATATTTATTTTTGCATCATCTTTAACTGACTCCAGCATTAAATTCTTTAAAGGTATGTTATATAAGTAATACACATTTAGCCAGGCTCAGTCAAACCCAGCATTCTGTAATCTTTTTCACCAGGTAGGGATAAAGAGTCTCATGGTACTTGGCTGAGCAAATTGTTATGAAAACAGTTCTGTATCCCCTGCCTGTGGTAAGATTCTGCATCTAAGTGAATTTAGAATGCCTCTATCAGTTTGAGTAAGTCCAAATGAGAAGACATTTTCTTACATTTCAAAGCACTCTGCCTCAGCTTACACTGCTTAGATTTATTTTTTTTCTCCCAAACCTTTAAGGATTTTGGTAACATTAACTTTAAAAAAAAAAAAAATCACAACAAATCTAGATTAAAAAAAAAGATTTGCTGAAGTAAGTTTTGTTTCTTAATACACTCTGATACTAATGACTTTTCTGTTGTACTTTTCCTAAGGTTAAGATGTCAAGAGAACAGTTTTTGAGGCCATGTCTGTCGGTGACCTGGCAATACATACAAAGAGGCTTTGAAATAATGAACATTTGTGTTCTTGCTCTCTTTTTCAGAACTAGGTTCTTTCAGCCTGTTTTTGCCTTCCAGACCCAAACCCCATAAATCCTGAGGTCAGTGGTTCAAGTGTTGGTTGGTGTGAGTGCTGTATAAATCTTTGTGCAGCACATGACTGCTTTCTGACAGGCTGCTGGGAGAAAAATACATTTCAAGAATTTGGGAATTTTGCTTCACTCTCAGTGTTTGGCCTTTGCCTCTGTTGTGGCACTGCTTTGCTGAATGTTTGGCTGGCTGCTGTAGGCTTGTCTGGAGCAGGAGAGAGGAAATGTTGGCAGCCTTGATGACTTTGCCCTACTTTCTCCCACTACCAGCAGAGGTGGTAGCTGATCAACGTGTTGTGTTCTGCTCTACTGGCTCTCCTCTTCTGGTCTCTGTGGGCCATGAGACTCCACAGTGTTCTTTGGACCTTCTCCCATCACCCCACAAAGCTGTTGGTACTACTATTGACCACCTTTGCAGAAAGACTGAGGAGCAAGCAAGAATAGGAAACATTCAGCACTGGACCAGACAGCCCACAGAGGTTATGGAACCTCCTTCTCTGGAGAGACTCTAAACCCACCTGGACATTGTGGTCCTGGGTGAGCTGCTGTGAGTGTCCCTGCTCTAGCTGGGGGGTTGGGCATGGATGGTCTCCAGAGGTCACTTCCAACACCCACTGTGCTGGGATTCTGTGTGATATCCTTACGCTTCCCTGCGTGCGTGTCCCGTACAGAAAGCAGACGTCAGTGTGTTATGAAAGAACAATTTTATTCTAGCCAGAAGGTTTGTTCTAAAAAGCTTTGGGAAAATTCTCAGTGGATTACTTTTCTTCTACAGCAATACACTCCTGGGGTCTAGCTAGTTCTGCAATTACTTTACACCTTTCTCCTGGAAAAAAAATAAAATAAAGAAATGGATTAGTGTAATATAGCCATGGTGAGACAAGTCGATTTCGTTCTTGTGCTGTTTAAGTGATTGGAAGCGTCAGATTTTTTTCCTGACTTTAATCCTTTTTGATTAATTTCTCTATTTTATCCTTAAAGTAATATCTTTCTCTCCTGTAAAACCATTCCACAATAACCTAGAATATTTAGGAGCGCTTTTCTCCTCTCAGTTATAAAACTGTAAATCCGCAGTAATGCTGCAGAGTTTCAAGGCTTTGTTTTCAATTTACACTGAAATAACAGAACGAGAAGGACTTCTGCCTCTTACAGTAAAAGGAAAGGAAAAAAAAAAAAAAAAAAAAAAGCTGTCCTTGAAATTTTGCACAATAGTGAAAATACAACCCCGAGGTAGCAGCAGATTGTGCTGCCAGCTCTGCAGGTGTAGCCACAGGTAGGAAAATGTGGCAAGAGCCCCATGGTGTAAAGGTCTTGCTTAGAAGAAAGATTTTTTTTCTGTATTGTAAGTATCTTATGGAAGGGATTCATAGTTCTCTTTTTCCCTTCAGGCTGATTTCTTGTAAGCTCAAAATTTCTCTCTTTCATCCACTTATTGGTGTACCAAAGTGACTGTGTGACAGAGCAGGTCTGCATCGAAAGGTGGAGGAGGCAAAGCCACTGCTTTCATCATAGACACCCTGGTTTGGTTTGTTTCAATGCTGAAACTTTGAAAGGTAGCCTTTCTGTTACACATTCTAGGCTTTCTCTAGGGGACTCCTCCTCTCTAGACCCTCTCCTAGAATTTTGCTAGGCATGACAAAGATTTTGGTCTTGAGCAAGTATAAACACCCAGGGAGAGGACACAGTCCCAAACTGCACCAGGGCAGGTTCAGGCTGCATGTTAGGAAGAAATTCTTCACAGCAAGAGTGAAGAAGGTATTGGAATGGGCTGCCTGGGGAAGTGGTGGAGTCACCATCCCTGGAGGTGTTTAAGAGGAGGCTGCACGAGGCACTTAGTGCCATGGTGTTAGCTAATGAGAAGGTGTTAGGTGATAGGTTGGTCTCTATGATCTTAGAGGTCTTTTCCAACCTGCCTGATTCTGTGATTCTGGTGCAATGATCAGTGTTATTTTTTCACATGTACTCTCATAAGCCATATACCACAGGACATGGACATGCTCTTTTCTGTGCCTAAATATTCCCAGTAGAAAAGAATCACTCTCTCCTTATGACTCCTGGAAGTCTCTGGAGTTGTGTTTCAGTGGCTGTAGATACTGTAGTGCCCTTTAAGTTAGGGAAGTTGAGTGATAGTAATGTCAAGAAGCATTAAGCTTCTTTGCTTTGAATTTGTAAGTTCAATAGTCTTGATCCACAACCAATCTCAGTTTCCAGGGCAGTGAGACCAGTTCATCATCTTTATGGATCTTAAATTTAGCCAAAACAATAACAGCGAGTTCTATGAGGAAACTCATTGCTGCCAAGTGACAGTAGCCTTTAATTCCTTCCCAGAGTCTGACAGCAGTGCTCCTAGGAGAACAGAATTGAAATCAACAGGTAACAGCCTCCCAGTTCACCTCTCACTTTTAGCTTTATCTGCAGAGTATTTAATTAACATCATCTGATTTTTCAAACCTGCCATTACCCTGCATCTTTAGGCATCCTCAGCTATTTCTCTCCAGTGTTCTTCCCCCAACCTGCCACCTTGATTAAATAGTTTAGAAACAACATAGAAATGAAGATGATTCCTTGGACCCACCTCGGATGACTTCTTTTTCTTTGTGTATGTGTTGAAATTGGAATTTTCCATTGCAGCTTGTTATTGGCATAAAAACTTTACCAAAAACATTGATGTTAATTGAAATGTTTTCAGGCACTTTCTGGATTAAAATGGAAAAGACCAAACAAACAAAACTCCAAGAAAACAAAACAAACAAACAAGCAAAACCAACCAACACCAAAACCAACCAACCAAGTGGTGTGCCCCAGGGATCAGTGCTGGGGCAATATCTTTATTGATGATCTGCACCAGGGGATTGAGTCCAGCATCAGTAAGTTTGCAGGTGACACCAAATTGGGAGCAGCTGTGGATCTGTTGGAGGGCAGGAGGCTCTGCAGAGGGACCTGGGCAGGCTGCATGGGTGGGCAGAGGCCAATGGGATGAGACTGAACAAGGCCAAGTGCAGGGTTCTACACTTTGGTCACAACAACCCCAAGCAGTGCTACAGACTGGGGACAGAGTGGCTGGAGAGCAGCCAGGCAGAGAGGGACCTGGGGGTGCATTTTTGTTATATTAGGAAACCAGTAAAATTCTAAGCATAGTTTGGGAAAGCAACAAAAAAGAATCCTGGGGTTGAGAAACTCCCTCTTGTTGCACAAATATGGCAGAGAACCTGGACCTGTTCTTCCTCTTGTTTTCAGCTCCTCCTCCAATAGAAAGCTTTTGTGTTCAAGGCCAGATTGGATGAGGCCTTGAGTAACCTGTGGTAGTGGGAGGTGTCCCTGCCTATGGCAGGGGGTTGGAACTAGATGATCCTGGAGGTCCCTTCCAACCTTCCCATTCTATGATTCTATGATTTTCCCAACATCACCACCAATTTTTCCTGAACACAGATTGCATTATCAGATCCCAAAGCTTTTATTCCACCTGCTGACCCATCAAGGCTTTCAGCATAATGTTCTAGCTGGAGCCCGAATCGTAGCCTGTCTGGTGACTTTGGAATGGAGACAGAGGTGTGTGAGCTTTATCAAAGGTGGCTAAAACAGCCAGAAAGAACTCTGGCAGCAGCAGTCAGCTTCTCTCCAATCCCAGGTGATAAGTACAATGGAATGCTCTGTCGTTGGGAATAATGCAGTTGGGTGGGAAAAGTCAGCTCTAAGAACTAGAGATCATCAGTTCTTGAAATGACACCAACCAGGCCTGGGAGAGCTGACTCTCACCCTACTGCAGCAAGCAATCAGCACTCAATTAGTCAGGTGTTTTGATTAGTTGATTTAGAGACATCTAGGTACTGAATATGGATGAGAGTGTGAAATCAGCATCCTCAGAGCAGTAGGTGATTCAAGATGATTTTTTTTTTCCAGAAAGTTGGAGTGGTCTGAATATTTTGTATGCATTTATACCTGAAATCTCCAGTTCTGCCCCTTGGCCCTTACAGGGGAGGTGGCTGTTGGTGGCCACTCAGTCAGTCTGTGATAACAAACACCTCACTGGTTTGGTTTATTTTGCCTTTCTTGTCTCCAACACATTCCGGTGCCACCATTTAAATCTGGAAGGTCTTTACAGTCTCTTTTTTCATAGAGTTGCAGCTAAGCAGGAGCTCAGACTTGGGAAAAGGTCTTGACTGTTATCCAAGGTGGTGTTTTTACTCTTGTTTCTGTTTTTCTTTCAAGTCAAAGGAGTCCTGGATATGTGGAATGCAGAGCTTTCTGGCACAGTTTATACCTCCTGGTGATTTGTGGTGTTTATCAGCAGCTTGGGGATGTCAGAACTCTTCCTGACAATATAGATTAAAGGAAGGCTATCTACCCAGCTCTGCTCTTTGGGATACACACACACACCTAGAGTATTGGGATACCTGGGGCTAACCACATTCAGTTTGATGTGCAGAAGGTAGAAGAGGGCTGCAGAGCTGCAGTATGTGCCTGTGCCTGCACAGCTTACCTTCTTCCCATCTGTCCTGCTCCTCTCATTCGAGATGCTTTCCCTCACAGCAGAATCAACTAACTCCTTAGACACCTCCCAACATCAGGAACCCATCTAAGCTCTGGGTAGCCAAGCTGTGCCAGGCTTTTACAAAAGATGATCTTGGGGATTATTTGTTTCGTGTCAAACAGAAGAGCTGTCTGGTGCTGGCCAAGGCACTTCCTGTGGTGCACTTCCTTCATCTATAAAATCAGATTAATTATATCTTCTATACACAGAATGGTATCTTCCAAACCTCTGCTGCAGAATTAGAAGGGCTTTAAGATAGAATGATACATTAATCACAGAACCATAGAATGGTAAGGTTGGAAGGGACCTCAAGGATCATCCAGTTCCAACCCCCTGCCATAGGCAGGGACACCTCCCACTAGCACAGGACACTCAAGGCCTCCTCCAACCTGGCCTTGAACACCTCCAGGGAGGGAGCATCCACAACCTCCCTGGGCAACCTGTGCCAGTGTCTCACCACCCTCACTGCAAACAACTTCCTCCTAACATCCAGTCTAAATCTCCCCTCTGCCACTTCAAACCCATTCCCCTTGTCCTATCATGCCAAGACCTTGTCAATAGTCCCTCCCCAGCCTTCCTGTAGCCTCCTTCAGATCCTGGAAAGCTACTCTAAGGTCTCCTGGAAACCTTCTCCTCTCCAGGCTGCAGAGCCCCAACTCTCTCAGCCTGTCCTCACAGCAGAGCTGCTGCAGCCCTCTGAGCATCTTGGTGGCCTCCTCTGGACTGACTCCAACACTTCCATGTCCTTCCTGTGCTGGGGGCTCCACAACTGCACACAGGTCTCCAGATATGTTCCACTACATTTCAGGAGCATAATGTGCTCCCTGAGTGCAAGCTCTGTGACTGTGTCGTGATAAGCCCTTACTTCTGCTTCCATCATACAGTCTAACTGTATCTCAATTAAAGCTCCTAGTCCCTCTTTCAGGTATCTAATCTGGCCAAGGCTTTATTGTAGCACAATCAGTCATTGGGGTTTGTGGGGCTAACATTACATAACATCACAGAGCTACAGACTTCACACTCTTACATGGATTCATTTAATGACACAGCCTGGAATTGGCAGCAGGTTTAGGTAAGATCCTGATACAGCTGTCTGAGACTTCTTTTTCAGTGAAGCTAAGTGCATTAACAAGGGAAATACTAAAAACCCCATGGAAGGAGATCAAAATACTATAACATTACACTTTTTATAAACAAATACTAAGCCGAGAGTACTTGAAGTTAATTCAGAAACAGCAGGGAGCCTCGTTAATGTTATATAATGCACATAAGTATGTCTGGCATCACAGCAAACATCTTTTTTACATGTTTACCACAGTGTTAGTGATGCTTCAACTTGGAGTTGCTATTGTTGTTATCATTATTGTTACTATTACTGTTGTTATTACTATTGTTATTGTTGTTATTATCCCCTGTGAAATTATTAATATTCTCTTGGTTCCTATTTTGTTGTCTTGTTCATTACATTTTGAACACCTCTAACACACTTGTCAGGCAGAACTGCCCTTTGTACTCCTAAGTGACAAGCTGACAGGAGAGTTACATGATGATTTAAGTCCTGGCTGTGTGCAAGCAAACCCCCAAGGAGGGGGGGGGGGGGGGGAAAAGCAATCCCATGGCTGCAATTGTAATAGATACAAGTCCAGTGAGATACCAAAGATTGTGAGATTTGGCAAAGAAGCCAATTTGACAAGAGTCTGGTTTGACAGCAAGATTTGTCAGGGAGGGAATAGATTTTTCATTGCAAAAGTGACAGAAACAAATTGACAGTCATGTTTGGAAGATGTTGAGATTTGCCATCTTATTTAGAGCAGGAATGTGACAAAGTCACATTGTTTTGCTTCAGCGTTCTTTAAGTTAAGTATTCTCTTACCTGAGACACTTTTTCCACTAGGTGCCAACCTTATAATATATAATTTAATAATAATAGTAACTCTTATATATATATTATATATATACATATATATATATATATATATATATATATATATATATATATATATATATATATATATATATATATACATATATTATAATATGTATGTATTTTTATATATATATTTAAAAAACCCCAATAGTTAGATAATAAACACAATTATTGGATTACATTACATTTATTATAATATGTATATATTTTTATATATATATTTAAAAAACCCCAATAGTTAGATAATAAACACAATTATTGGATTACATTACATTTATTATAATATGTATATATTTTTATATATATATTTAAAAAACCCCAATAGTTAGATAATAAACACAATTATTGGATTACATTACATATATTATAATATGTATCTATTTTTATATATATATAAAAAACCCAATAGTTAGAGAATAAAAACAATTATTGTATTACATTATATATATTATAATATGTATCTATTTATATATATATATAAAACCCCAATAGTTAGATAATAAAAACAATTATTGTATTACACTACATGTATTATAATATGCATATATTTATATATATAAACCCCCCCCCAATAGTTAGATAATTAAAGCAATTATTGGATTACATTACATATATTATAATATGTATATATTTATATATATTAA
>VWZE01010064.1:274622-285881 GCA_013396675.1 Eubucco bourcierii | reverse complement strand
TATATATATTAAAAAAAAACAATAGTTAGATAACAAAAACAACCATCAAAAGCTAAAACCTGGGAGTTTCAGTGTTATCTGGGGAGGAAGACTCTCTGGTTATGTTGTGTGTTTTAATTTATTCTGAAGGAATTAAGTTAGTGATAGCTGCTCACAGGATTAGTAGATTAATTAGCTGCTTTTGAAAAAGAAATGTATTATGGTTTAGAGGGCTCGTTACAGTAGCAGCTTTGATTAGAAAACTCTTGGTTTGCTGAATTATTTAAGGGTGAACAAGTTGTCTTTGGTAAGATTCCTGAAGCTAATAACACCACATAATCCTCTGCTTCTTGCTATCCTCTGAAAAAAAAAAAAAAAAAAAAAAAAGATGTTTCCAGCTTGAGTCACATCTCTGTGTCCTCTTTAACATCTGATGGGGAAATGCTGTTTGTCATCATCCTTCACAACTGTTTCTCATGCTTTAAGGAGAGAGCTTTAATGAGTGGCAGTAGAGTCTGTCCATGAACCCTTAAAGCACTGAAGGTCTCCTGCAACCCTATGAGAAAATCAGGAGACCCATCCCTGAACTGCTGAAGAAGGCACAACAGCTCCCTTGTTACTGCCTCAGCTCTGTACTAGATTTGATTCTTTTCTTACTCAGTTCTTATTCTTAGGTTGGAAGAACACTAAGGTCACGAAATAGATATAAAAGAAGAATTTCTGTCAATTTTGTGTTTTAGGCAGTGACTGCAGTGTGAGAGCTCACATCCAGTTAGATCCTTTTGTGCTTTACTAAAATGTTTTCCTGAATTTCATAGCAAGAAAACCAGAACTGGTCATCTTTGGCATTTTTCTCCTCTCTGATACAGGCAGTGTCAGCTGCGCTACAGAAACAAGTAAATAGAGTAGCCAGGGGGAGAAAGACATCTCTAAAATTAGAGTCATAGAATGGGAAGGTTGGAAGGGACTTCAAGGATCATCTAGTTCCAACCCCCTGCCATGGGCAGGGAGACCTCCCACTAGTACAGGTCACTCAAGGCCTCCTCCAACCTGGCCTTGAACACCTCCAGGGAGGTTGTGGAGCACAGAATCACCCAACGTGATCAGGTTGGGTGATTCTGTGCTCCACAACCTCCCTAGGCAACCTGTGCCAGTGTCTCACCACCCTCACTGCAAACAACTTCCTCCTAACATCCACTTTCAATCTCCCCTCTGCCACTTCAAACCCATTGCCCCTTGTCCTGGCATTACAAGACCTTGTCAATAGTCCCTCCCCAGCCTTCCTGTAGCCCCCCTCCAGATCCTGGAAGGCTACTCCAAGGTCTCCTGGAAGCCTTCTCTTCTCCAGGCTGAAGAGCCCAGGCTGATTCAGTAGGCACTTTAGCTTGGGCACAGGAGGGTGAGAGGAGGATGCAGTGAGGCATTTGGAACAACAGAAAATTAAAATGGAAAGCTTTGATGAGTTTGAATTTGCCGTGGAAGTGTTCTGCATAATGAAAGCAGAGAGAGAAAAGATTAAATAAATTCCATGGCAAGGTTTTGTTGGTTTTGCTGAATTGTGTCAGACTTTAACTTGGAATCAGAGCTTTTCTTCTCTAACCTCTTGACTGGGTAGTTGCAGTGTCTGAAAATCCTGTATGACTATTAAATTTAATGAATTTGCAAGCATGCCTGAGGAAAGAAATCAGCTGTGGGGGTTTTGCTTGCCTTAAGAAAAGAAGTCCTTAGCAAATCTTGCTACAACTCGGCGATTCTGTGTGAAGTAACATTAACAAGTGAAAACCTCTTACCTTGCCATTTCAAATTCAGTACTTCCAAAAAAACCCAGTCTTTAGATGATAGATGCTTAATCCAAAAGTCAGATATAATGAATTGAACCTTTTTTTCCCCACTGCACTCTGCCAGGTAGCTCTGATTTGTGCCATTTGTTTCAGCTGCAAAATTCATCCAGATGTGCAGCTCAGGTATTTATCTCCGAGCGCAGCCACTTCGTCAGAAAGATCTACAAAGCAAGGAAGCTCAGCACAGAGAAAGTTAGAGAGAGACCTTCTGGGATTCAGCTTCCTGAAGTCTTTGAATTACAGATAATTCCTTCCTCAGGACCAGCACTCTGCTGCCTCCTCTTTATTCTCTTACATTATTTTATGTTATCTTGGCATCTAATGAAAACAGATTTGGAGAAGGGAAGGCTCAGGGGAAGCCTCATTGCCATCTACATCTACCTGCAAGGAGCTTGTAGAGAGGCAGATGTCGGTCTCTGCTCTTCAGTATCAAGTGATAGAACAAGAGGAAATTGCCTCAGATTGCATCAGAGAAGGTTTAGGTTGGGTGTTAGGAGAATTTCTTTGCTGCAAGAGTGGTCAGGCATTGGAACAGGCTGCCTGGCGAGGTGGAGGAGTCACCCTCCCTGGAGGTGTTCTTAAAACGTGTAAACATTGCACTCTGGGCTATGATTTCATCCTCCTGGTGGCATTGGCATTGATGGTTGGACTGAGTGATCTTAGAGGACTTTTCCAACAGAAATAATTCTGTAATGGTCTTTTGAGGTCACTTCCAGCCCCTGACATTCTATGATTCTGTGGTTCTGTGATTCTATGGTTCTATGATTCTATGGTTCTGTGATTCTATGATTCAGAGTGGCATGTGAGAGCCAACCAAGTGCTGCTGCAGCAAGAGTAGTGTGGGCAGCAGGGCAAGGGAGGGGATTCTGTCCATTTGCTCTGCTCTCCTCAGACCCCACCTGCAGTCCTGTGTGCAGTTCTGGAGCCCTCAGCACAGGAAGGACATGGAAGTGTTGGAGTGGGTCCAGAGGAGGCCACAAAGATGCTCATAGGGCTGCAGCAGCTCTGCTGTGAGGATAGGATGAGAGAGTTGGGGTTCTGCAACCTGGAGAAGAGAAGGCTGCCAGGAGACCTTAGAGTAGCCTTCCAGGATCTGAAGGGGGCTACAGGAAGGCTGGGCAGGGACTATTGACAAGGTCTTGCAATGCCAGGACAAGGGGCAATGGGTTTGAACTGGCAGAGGAGAGATGGAAACTGGCTGTTAGGAAGAAGTTGTTTGCAGTGAGGGTGGTGAGACACTGGCACAGGTTGCCCAGGGAGGTTGTGGCTGCTCCCTCCCTGGATGTGTTCAAGGCCAGGTTGGAGGAGGCCTTGAGTGCCCTGTGCTAGTGGGAGGTGTCCCTGCCTATGGCAGGGGGTTGGAACTGGATGATCCTTGAGGTCCCTTCCAACCTTACCATTCTATGGTTCTATGAGTCACATTGCCAAGAGTGAGCAGTAATGAGCTGTGTTGCAGTTTCTTTCTCTCTCCAGAGATGGTAAATTAAACAAGTTTGGGCCATTGAGCAGAGCCCAGAGGGAGGAGAGCAGGTGTTACAGGAGCTGGGAAACTGCCTGCATCAAGGAGAGCCCCATGAGACCAATATAACGCAGCAGAACCCCTGTGGGCTTGTGGCCTGTGTGTTTGAGTTTAGCAGTGTTATCCTGTGGCTGTGAAAAGAAGAAAAAAATGTTTTGGCTTGTTTCAAAGGCTAACCCAAACCATGCTGAGGTGCTCAGGCAGGAGAATATACATTTAAAAAACATGCATTTGACAATGACCCTGCATAGTCTCAGTGTAGGTATTTATCTGCCCATTCAGTGCTGTCCAGGCATGACTGGGTGACAATCTGACTTCTCAGGCAGCTCAAACAAATCAATTTTCTGTCTGCAGTGTGTTTGGTGCCGTTCTGTAGGGTACAGCACACACCATTCATTTCTACAAGGAAATTCATTTGCTTCACTAAGCATTTGCAAAGCAGAATAGCGTCGCTGGAGGATGAGCAGAGATGGATTCACACGGGGCTTTAGCACAGCCTGAGGGCCCAGCGTTGCCGGCGTGCTGGTGCCGCTGGCTGCAGAGATACCAGTTCATCCAGATCGTGGTTCAGCCAGCAATTAATTAGCATGAAAAGCTAACGATGAAAAACAACTGAAAGGAAAGCATGCATCTCAGAGGCAGATTTCCATTGTGGACTCGCAGCGTTTTGGTGATAAAATGAAGTTGTCTTCAGGGAATTAGGATGCTGATGGAGAGGAAAATGTGCCATCATTTGTAAGGCAGCAGCAGCAGCCTTCTCCAGACTTATGCAATGGTTTCCTGATTCCTCTAGAACAGAATTCATTTCCCATCTGAAACACAAATCACTACCTGTCTTTTACAGGCTTCTTTGTTTTTCTCCTATGCAATCATAACTTGAAGTCTAAGTTGAATTTTGCAGGACTCAGTTCCTGCTGAATTTAGTCTTATTTCTGAAAGAGCCAAACATGAATCAATAGAAAAAAAGTCCAAACTCCCACAGAATAGGTGGACTTAGGAAAATAATGATTGTTTTGATCGCCCTTCATTTCTTTTTATTGTGATGCAAACAGTACACTGTACAATAGGGTAAATAAAAAGCTGTATTAAATATAATTGCTTTAATTAAGATAATCACAAGTTTATGTGCAGTTTTTGTTATACCTTGAAACACATTTCAGGGGATTGTTGTTGAAATCTAGGTGCTGCTGCATTTGCCATTTCAGAGGAATGAACCTCCTCATTGAGTCATTTTAATTACCTTTAATTGTGAAGTTCTTGGTGGAGTTCTTTTGTGGCTCTAGGAGAAATTGTGTTCCAATCCATGCCTGAAACACCTTGATGCCAGCACCAAATAATTAATGATAATGGAAAAGTGAGGGTCAAAAGTAGTGTAAAAGGATAGACTTAGCATCTGCCTCTCGTTTTGCCTAGCATGAGAAATGGGCTTTGGGGTTAAGATTGGAAACCATTGCCTAAACTGCAGCCTGTGTCACACCTGCTCAGAGCACACCTGTACTCCTGGCTAGCATCTGGGATTTCACTGTTTTTTTTCCAAGAGAATAAGACTATTTGGGGTTTTGGTGGAGGCTTTTTGTTTTGTTTTGTTTGATTTTTAACGAGGCTTTCAGGAAAGGCATCTGTGACTGTGCTTCTCACAGAGAGAAACCTGCAGTAGTTCAGTTTTCGGCTGTTAACTCTTTCAGCATCTTAATATGTGCTGAGCTTATGCTGTCTTGTCACTGTGATCTATGGACCCTTCACAGTCTATCACACATATTCATGAGATGTTTTTGAAGCAGGCAGAACAGTAATGTTAGCTGTGGAGAAGTGAGGTTCAGTTTTCATCCCACTAGGCCTGAAGCTTCCTCAGAACAAACCCCAGGTTTCAGAACACACAGTTCAGTGCCTCAGATACAAGAGGCCACTCCCATCCCTTCCCAGCTTTTCCACAACTGATTATTGTCCTTTGGAAGAAGGAAAGGAAAACTCACCACAACAATGCACTACCTGAAGGAAAGAAATTGAAGATGTGCCATTTTTCAGTGAATATTCATTCAGTTTCCAAAGGATTTCTGAGCTGCTCTCCACGGCAGTTTTATCCTGTTAGAGCCACTCGAGTTCCATTACTATTCTCTGCTGTGTGCATTGTCAATAAAGAAATAAGGAAATATACTGAAGCTTGGGAGCTGGGTGAAGGACACTGTGATTTTACTTATTTTACCTCCCCCTATTCAAGTGTCTTTGTTTCCTAGCTGCCATTCATATTTCCTTTCACTCTCTGCTGAATATGAGCACAATTTACATTTCCTGCTGGAACAGCTGTGTTGGCAAGATCCTCTTGTGCCCAATTTTGTTGTATTTTCATGAGTATACTCTCCAGACCACACACATCCCTAGTGTAAGTGCATAGCTTGCAGTGGACCTCAGCATGACATTTTGAGTTTGGTGGAAGCTGGTCATGAATAAAAAATGCAGGACCAGGCATATTCTGGACTATGTTGTTTAAAATCTCTGCTCTGATTTAAAATACAGCAGAATTGGTCATTGTTCCAGTTGGGACAGTTCACATATATTAATTACATACAGAACCACTTGGCAGGGCTGAAGTCTGTGTTTGAATTGGGATGAGATTGGTCTGTCTAAAAAGAATGTTAATTAGTTCTATAGCACAAAGAACTGCTATGCATGTGGGTAATTTCTGGAGGCAAATTATCCCAGCCCCATGGCATTGTGCAAACATTCATGAGGGGATGGGATACCATAAGCCAAAACCCAATTATGCCCTTGACTGCATTGTTTTGAAGGCTTCTCTTAGTACAACCTTCCCCTACATCTTTTATTCTACTTCTCTTGGTCTCCTTTTCTTTCTCTTTGCCTCCCAGCTTCTCTATTTTCTCCTTTTCATCTGGACAGTACCTGTATGGCATGAACCCCATCGTGTCCTGGGTAATGGTATCTTCTCACTGTGTGCAGTTTTGGAGCCCCCAGCACAGGAAGGACATGGAATTGTTTGAGCCAGTCCAGAGGAGGCCACCAAGATGCTGAGAGGGCTGCAGCAGCTCTGCTGTGAGGGCAGGCTGAGAGAGTTGGGGCTCTGCAGCCTGCAGAAGAGAAGGCTTCCAGGAGACCTTAGAGTAGCCTTCCAGGATCTGAAGGAGGCTACAGAAAGGCTGGGGAGGGACTATTGACAAGGTCTTGTAATGCCAGGACAAGGGGCAGTGGGTTTGAACTGGCAGAGGGGAGATTTAGACTGGATGTTAGGAGGAAGTTGTTTGCAGTGAGGGTGGTGAGACACTGGCACAGGTTGCCCAGGGAGGTTGTGGCTGCTCCCTCCCTGGATGTGTTCAAGGCCAGGTTGGAGGAGGCCTTGAGTGAGCTGTGCTAGTGGGAGGTGTCCCTGCCTGTGGCAGGGGCTTGGAACTGGATGATCCTTGAGGGCCCTTCCAACCTTACCATTCTATGATTCTATTTTTGGCATCGAGAGGAACAGGAGTTTGGAAATGAGCTTTAGAATCCTCCTGCTTGCATGCTCAGTTAATGTGATGGCTCCCAGTGAGCTTAGGGCCAGATTTTGCATGTACAGGGTAAGGTCCCCTTTTACCAAGCTGAGCTGAATCCCTTGCAGGCAGTACACTTCCAGACAGACCTTCCCAGCGTCCTGTCCTTTCAGAATAACTGCTCCTGCTCTCCTGCCATGGGGCTCTCTGCATGACTGGAGGACGAGGGCAGAGGTGGCACTCAGTGGGTATAACATGAGTGATTTGCTGTATCCTTTTCTTGTCCTGACTGGATAGCCATCATTGCCTCACTGGCACAAAGTCATCTTTTCTGTATGTCCAGAAGTCTCTGTAAACAAGATTGATCTGTTGTTTCACCTAAGGTTGTAGTACAGCACTCTCCAGACACCTGTTTTCACAGCTACCCTCAGAATTAGCCTCTGCCAAGATCTGTCATGAAATTCAGTGAGCTTTTTTAAAAATGGCAGCAAACATGAGCCACAGCCCTTGGCAGTTTGTGTGAGAGGCTGTAGCTCAGTGAATTTGCTACAGCAGTCCTGCCAATAATGCAGCACAGTGCTACAGTAGAATGGGAGACAGGAGAGCTGGGGGCCAGGGTCTGAGACCCCTCTGTTAGTCAAGGGTCTCTGTGTCATTTCCAGGCTTTTAGATAGTGTCACTTGCAGGTATGCAAAAGTTAAAGAGCTGCAGCTGCAGTAATAGCAGCGGGGCCAACATCATCAGTTACAATAATTAATACACTTTTAATAAGCTTTTGATTCTGCAGAGTACTGTGTATGTCCTTGGGAATGCCAAGTGCCCTTAACTCCCACTGACATGAGTAAGAGCTGAGGCTGGCTGAGCCTTTCTTTGCTCCCATCACAAGAGCCCTTAGGGCTCTTTTCTTGCTGCTCTTAATCAAAGCATATAGTTGAGGCTCTTCACATGCACCAGTATGATCGAACCCAGGTGTCTGCTGCTGTTACAGATGGGTTTCAAGTACTGCCTGTTTTTGCAAGTGCCAGTTAGTGCAGTGTTCCTTCCTCATAGATACCTTTTCTTCTTGCTCCCGAAATGGCATTAATCCACCTACTCCAATTCCATGAATTAAAAAGGGAGACTGACTCAATTACAGTAATTTCATCATCTTTCAATCCGTGTCCTTTGCTGTAGTGCTTGGGTAGCATGGTGCTGTCAGACATTGCATCCTAGAGCTGCTTTGTCACATCACATGAGAGAAACTGTTCTTCAGCAGTGTGGAACAAGAAATGGTTTTGGAGTGGAACAAGTATGTAATTCATTCTGCTTCAGAAAGGCCCAGGGAGCAAAGGTGGTGCAAGTCACCCAGCGTGGCTGCCACGTGCTGCATGTGGCCATGTGTTAGCGCAGGGAAACAGCTGTATTTACAGTCATCTTCATTTGAAACATCTCAGGGCTTTCCTCTCTGCCCTTTGAAGTTTCATAAGTGAAGAAAGGCATGTCATCTCAGGCACCTCTTAGCTCAGAATCCCTCACCAGGGCCTGATGAAGTTGTGCTGACCACGTGTCAGCAAATGTAACCTTGCTTCGTATCTGTGTGGTTGTTGGCAGCTTTAGGCCCTGATGATTCTTTAATGCTGCAGAATTACTTCTGTCATTGCTTCTCTCACCAAGAAAGGAATTTGGGAAGAGAGTTAATCATGAGTCCAATAAAGGGATGGTGTTTGCCATGTGTGTTGGATGAAGTCATCTCTGTGCACCGATACTACAGGGAAGCAAGAGGTCAAGTGCTAATGACAGAAAGTAGTTTAGGGCTATAAGAGCATCACTTAATTTCAAGATTCTACTAGTAGGTTATTTTCCTCTTTGTACTGACATTTGTCAGTTTCCAGGCGTACTGTGGATTTACAAAACCTTCATCCTGAGCCTCTGGTACAATCTGTGCAGAGTCATGTAAGTGTTTCAGATTGTGGTGACACAGCAGTCTGGTCTGATGTGGGTACCCAAACGAAGGCTGGAGCATCCACTCATTTCTCATTCTCCCCAGCATCTCAGATGTGTGAAGCAGACTCTGTTTGCTCTTCTGTTGCAGTGAAAAAAACTGAACTTCCAGCTAGACACATCAGGGGCAAAATCTTCTGAGCTCTTGCCTTCATCTCTTTAAAGCAGAGTAGGAGTTGAGAGGGGAGAGAACTTGCAGTCAACCACCTGATAAGACTCTGGGCAACTGCCCAACTGTAGTAGGTTTATATTACCATACATTATTTGTAGCTGTGAGAACTCCTTCAGCTGCCAAGAGCCTACACAGGCTCTGCAGTTGCATGTGAGTTTTGCTGAGTATTGGATGGTTCTGTTTAGAGCTCCCAAGGTTTGCTTTTTTAATTTATTTTCCATTCAGCAGATGGTAGGAAATGCTCTGCAGGGGAAGGGTTAGAATAGTGCTGCCTGTACTTGTATTCTACCAGGGGTTACAATGCCTTTCACTTTGCCATTTTTCAACTGTCTTGACTTTTCATATATATGTGGATATATATCATTATATATACCATTATATATATATATAAAAATATAAAAATTATATATACCATTCTATGATTCTATGATTCTATATTTATATATGTATATAAAATTCTGTGTCCTTTTATTTATATATTTTATATGCCTGTGTGTGTATAGATATATACACACATNTCCCTGGGCAACCTGTGCCAGTGTCTCACCACCCTCACTGCAAACAACTTCCTCCTAACATCCACTTTCAATCTCCCCTCTGCCACTTCAAACCCACTGCCCCTTGTCCTGTCATTCCAAGCCCTTGTCAATAGTCCCTCCCCAGCCTTCCTGTGGCCCCCTTCAGATCCTGGAAGGCTACTCCAAGGTCTCCTGGAAACCTTCTCTTCTCCAGGCTGCAGAGCCCCAACTCTCTCAACCTGTCCTCATAGCAGAACTGCTGCAACCCTCTGAGCATCTTGGTGGCCTCCTCTGGACCCGCTCCAACAGTTCCACATCCTAATGTCCCATATGTTTGGGTTTGTTTTTTTTAATTAGATGTTCTTTAAGAGTTTGGGAATAAGATGGCCAAATGACTGAGAATGAAATGCTTTTGGTTTTTTTGTCATGTCACCAAGAAGATAACCCAGAAGGAGCAATGTAAGGCAATAAAACCCATGATAGCAGTGTACTATATTAAAGATCCTGGCAGCCTGAAGAGAGTGAGTTACTTCTTTTGAGGTTTGGTTTTTGGCATGATTTGCTGCTTGGCAAACTCCATGCTAGTTCAATATTAGTTACTGAGTTCTAGTTTCTCTCCAGTGTTGCACTGACTAAAACATCTTTCTTCTACCTGCCTGTCTGATTTTCAGCACGGCTGTGTTTTCACACTGAGATTCCATTACTTTCCTCTTACTTGAGAAATGTTTGCTAGATCTTGTAAACCACTAAGGGCAAACAAGTAATACAATAAACTGGCTCTGACCATGTTCTATAGTAGTTGCTCAGCTTGTCAAGTTTCAGTTCTGTTTAGATAAATTAAAGGCATCTCTTATTCATGTTTAAAAGACATCAAGCGAATTGCTCGGGCATTGCAGCCGTTGAACTGTGCACATTAACTGTATTTATTCCTTTTATAAACATTACTCACAGGCCAGATAAGTAGCAATATTGTACTTTAATGAGCATATGCATGCTGCAGTGCTTTTCAGAGAGATGCAGTTCAGTGATTACATTCCCTTGATCTGCCAATCTGCACATCAAAAGAAGCTATTCTGTTTAAATATCTGTCTACCAATATTAACTTCACCAAGTAGGTGAAAACCCCCCACATGTCAGTAGGTTTTAGAACTATTTGGGGATTATATTTAATCCACTGTAACACTACTTGCATCTAAAGGTACATCAGCATCTGTTGTAGCATAACATGCCCAGATGAAAGGCAGAGAAGATAAAAGGCAGAGAGAATGTTATTAATTAACTGTGGGTATGTAATGGGCTCCGCTTCCCTGTCCAGTCTCGCCAAAATAACTGGCGTGCAGAACAGGCTAGAGACAGGTTGAGTGCAGCACACATATGGCTGCAAATAACCAATGCACACATTGGGTTTTCACTTGGATGACTGACTTATGGGAATGGAATGGCTCACAGTTGTGATACAGAAGCATAAAGAGATCCTGGAGCACTGGCACATCTCCAATAACAGCTCCCTTTTAGGTCCAGATGAGAGGGCAAGAAACAGTTCTTTTCCCATGTCACAAATGTTTGATACCTGAGTGGACTGTTGAACTCTTACTCATGTCTCCAGTTGTTCTTGTAAATAATTATAGGCCCAGTGACAACTATTTCTTGTTAATTTCTTCTTTTACTGTCTCTGCAAGGTTTGGTTTCACCCTTTGAATAAGCCACCGGGCACAGCTTTTCCAGTTTTTAAGGCAGCAGAGGTCTACCATGTATCTGGCTGGAAAAAAAA
>VWZE01010064.1:242534-274600 GCA_013396675.1 Eubucco bourcierii | reverse complement strand
AAGAAAAAAAAAAAAAAAAAAAAAAAACCACAGGAAAATAGGAATTTCTTTCCTAAATGACTTCATCTAGTCCAGCATCCCCATTCTCACAGTGGCTTGAGGCACATGAGTCAGGATAAATTGTTAAAGTTGTGCAATAAACAGACAGAATTTGCTACATGCACAACATTGTCCTCTGAGGGGCACCTCAAAGCAACCCTCAGAACCAGAGAAGCTCCCTGTAGCTGTAGACAGCAGGACCAGCAGGAATGCTACAGAGAAAATGAGACCTTCTGTAGCCAAAGTGCACAGGGATTCTTAACATGCCAGAGTGCCTTGGGATCCCAGTAGGCACCATGTTGAAGGAATCATAGAATGGTAAGGTTGGAAGGGACCTCATGGATCATCCAGTTCCAACTCCCTGCCATAGGCAGGGACACCTCCCACTAGCACAGCTCACTCAAGACCTCATCCAGCCTGGGATCACCTCCAGGGAGGGATCAACCACAACCTCCCTGGGCAACCTGTTCCAGTGTCTCAGCACCCTCATTGTAAAGAACTTCCTCCTAACATCCAGTCTAAATCTCCCCTCTGCCAGTTCAAACCCATTAATAAGTGAACCAGAAAGCAAACCATGCACAGCTACCCTCAGAGTCATCCATCACCACTGCATAGAGCCTCCCATCATGTCTTTCACAGATACAGGCTTAAGCCTTGAAATATTTAAGCTTTCAAATGTTTTGTGTGATTAATTATGATAGCTCTAGGTACTTCTGCTGTCTGCATAAATGTTCAATCCTTTGGGGACCTCATTAAGTTATTAGCTTCATCACTTTCCCGTGGCAGTAATTCTGCAGCTAGGTTCGGGAAGGGTCAGCAGGAAGTTCTTGTTTTTTTGCAGTTTCGCCTCTTGATTTCCATAGAGCAGCCAAAGTTCTGAACTCTGAGAAAAGTGAGCAAAGAATGACTGTTCTGGTGCTGGAGCTTGTGTCATGTGCACAATTGTCATGCTTGAAGCAGAGCATCTCGCGTGCGTGGGAACCGTAAGTGGGCTGGTATTTCTTCACTCCTGGAAGGCTTGTTTGAACATTCCAGGAGACAGCTCCCCTGGCTGTACCAATAAGCCTTGCCTGTGCTTTTGTCTTGAGAGCAAGCAGTCTGCCTGCCAGCCTTAATCCTAAACCTTTCTGGTGCAAGCCAATGCACAGCATAAGGCAAAAACCTGTTGTGTTGGTGGTGCCTCCTCACGCTGAGAAAGCTTTCTGCAGCGTTTGTTTACCACCTTCCTCAACAGAGGAAAGTGCAAATGTGGCCTTTGCTTTGTTTTTAGTGGCCACAGAAATGCTGCTTTAACGTCATCTCTGTCCCTTCCTGTGCCAGACTGGCTCTTGGAGCCAGCCGTGCTGTCAGGCAGCAGGGATCCGTGTTGGGCAGGTGGTGCACTGCTGACAGTGGAGCAGCTTCAATAGCAGGAGAGGTGGCAACATGCCCACCCGTTCCCAGTCTGTCTGAGGTTACTAAACCTGGTACTACAGGCTGCAGAGCAGCTTTGATGTGCCATCGCATCCTGACAAAGATACCAAAGCTTTTGGGTGCAGAGTCAAAAAGAAGGTCTGTGAGGCACCTTCTCAACTGTGTTGCCCTTTACATACTCCCCTGAATCAAGGCTCAGACTCTTAACTTGTGGTAGCTGCTGCCCACCACCTTTCACACGTGCATGCTCTGCTCTCCCTCACAGGAAATGCCAACAATTGGCTGCTTAAATATTTCGTTGTTGCCAGGGTCCAGAGCATCACAGCAATCTCCAGTGGTTTAACACTTGGGCTTCTTGCCTGCCATGTTTTACCCATCCCAGAACCTGCTGTTACATAAAATGTGATTTGAAGTATGGTACTTCATTAGATGATTTTACAGTATTAAAGCCACCCAAAAGCTTTGATGTAGAAGATAATTAGTAAGAAATTATGAGGAGATAAAGCATGGGTGGGCAGACGAGGCTAATGACTCACAGTCAGCAGAAAGAGAACTGAAGTGGTTTGCTGTCATTAACATCCCAAGCATATTCCTGCTGCAGTGCTTCCCCAGATGTGAGAGTAAGACACTGATTCTTGGAATTAGAAAGTGATTTTAGTCTTTGTGTGTGGTCTGTCAGACAGCTAGCAGTACCACTCTGAAAATCTCAGGTCATTAAAACCAGGCTGATGCCAACATAAGCAATGCTTTAAATGGTCATTTTCTCCTTAGTCTGGAAGACTCAGAAGCTTGTGGCTTCTGAGGGCAGGATTATCCAAGTTAAGATGCTGAGCTCAGTGCAATGCCAATTGGAGCCTTTTTCCAGGCTTTGTCCCCAGGTGAACCCTGCACCCTAGTCTCTTCAAACTCTTCCCTATTGTTTCACCAAGAGAAGAATCACTTGATGTAATTATTTATTGCTTAACAATTCAGGATCTCCAAACCAGTCACTACCCAGGGGAGCAGGTATCACCAGGTCACCCAGAAGGCTGCTGGTTTGCATTTGAGGCAGCAAAATGCTTTCTGCTGAGGGTTGGTTGGTTTGCTTAGTTGGCTTTGAATGTAACTGAAGATGGTTTTGCTTTATATAGTTTCAAGGCAGTTGGTCATTTTCAGATGCCTTGTATTTTGCTTGGCCCCTGTGCATGACCTGGTTCACGGAGGAAATGTGGAAGGTGCTGAGGAGGAAACTGTGGTGTGTCTGCAAATCCAAGACACCATTAAATCTGCAGATAGTAGTCTGGAAGTAAGCCCTCTGGGTCCATTGCTTAAGGAACAGAAATTGAGATGGTACTGAAAAGACAAAATTAGGCAAGGGTTCAGCCTAAGCCTTCTGATGAGAATTTTGTTCCAGCTCATCACATGAGCTCTTAGTGTGTCCCTTTAACTCAGCAGAAGGTGGGTTCAGAGTTGAATAATCCTGCTGCTGAGGCTGCCCTTACCATTTCCCTGCCAGTTCATCGGTATTCTGTCACGGGCACAACTTGCAGTTGCTGTCTCTTCCCCTCACAAGGCTGCCTTCCTGAGGTTAGCAGGGTAGCAGCTCTTCTGGGCATTTGTAATTGTTGTGAAGAATCATATCTTCCTCATAAGGCAAGTCATTAATTATCATGCCCTTTTTACCAGGGTAAAGCTTGTCAGGGCTGTAGCAGCTTTCAATTACAACCTCTCCAGGTCTGCTTTGGTAGAATCCAGAATACTTAGAGACACAACCCTATGGTTAGGCAGACTTTTCCTCAGTACAAACTGTTATTATTATCTCCTCACTTATTTACAAATGAAGACCAAATACCCTCAGTGGAACGTATGAGAAAATAATAAGAAATTCCATTAGCCCAATCCTGGAGAAAAATTTGACATCAGAAGCTTAATGGAAAGGGAAATATATTACCCATTTGTATGATTAGAGAATAAGAGCCCTTCAGAAGCCTGAAATAAATGAAACACCAATATGAAATCAGGAATATGTTTTTCATTTATAAAGAGTTCTGAAGCAAGATGCTTTTGTCTTTTCTTAATAGCCTCATTTTCAGACCCAATTGTTACAGATTACTGTGGAACAGCAGCACAGGCAAAGAGGCAGGAGAACAGTGCCAGTACAGCCAATAAAGCAGCAGGGGACTTCACACAGAGAATGGGAAACTGCTTTACGGCAAACCCCTAAATCTGTAGAAAGGGTTGTCAAAGGAATTGAGGCAGGACAAGGTCCAGAAGTTCTGAGCATCTCCCAGAATCGCTGGGATGGCCACAATCCCTCCACACCAAAGTCATGGTGTTCCTCATGCTGACTGAGATGGGCACATCAGGTAGCCCTGGTACAGTTCTCTTCTAGCCTAATGCCCGGGGAAAGAAATACTTATGTGCCCCTTGCTGCTATGGGAGTTTTCAAGTGGCCTTCAAATTGCTTCCATCTGCCTTTAATCTATGCTCTGGTCCTTGAGATGCCCCTGCTTTACCTCTGTGCTTGACAAGCTCTTTAACCTACTCGGTGGGAATACAGACTCTGCTTTTGCAAAGATTTACTCGAGAGAGGGAAAAATGCTGCAGCCCTTTTGAGTGTTTGCATAAACATCCGAAAGATTTGGAGGGACACAAATCTCCTTCAGCAGTAATCACATTTTTGTTGCTATTAGTATAACAAACCCCAAATCATTTTGCACTGTGCTTAGACCATTTGTTTTCCCAAAGGGGACTGTTCAAGCCATTAAAAACTCTTTGTATGTGAAACAAGAGCATAAATAAAAAGACAACAGGGGAAAGAATGAATATTTATACTGTCAGTATTCAGAGCATTATGGAATCTTTTTCATTTCTTTTTTCTTCTATCTACAATTGAAATAACCAGCAAATAATGGACTTTTATGTTGGGAAGGTACTCTTAGGGATAAAACCAACCACTAGGCATGGGGGTATGGGGATGCTTCTGCCAGTCTTAAAATCTTCTGATCCAGCTCAGACTTCAAGAGTAGTTGTTGGAGGGCATCTTTTCTGTCTAGCACACTTTGAAGGGGTCATTAACTGAAAAACAAACAACCCAAACCATTTCACGACAGAGGGAGAAGGAACATTGGAATTTTATTTTAGATTGGCATCTGGAAAAGACTTTTTCCAAGTCTGCAACTTCTCTTTGCACCCAAAATACTAAATGTATGTGCGATGCCAGGACTTCTAAGAGCATAAATTGTCTGTTCGTGGCTCCAGCAACACAATTCACTTTCTGTTGCTGATGTCCATTAACGTAATTGTATCCCAGCCTCTATGATTTATTATTGCCATATGTGCTGGTTTGAGGCTAATTGGAATATTTTAATGGAGAAAATTATACTATAGGCTGTGAAAAGGAAACAGTGGTGATGTCTGCTGCACTCATAGGCTTGCTAAGATGTAGAAGACAAGAACACAAAAGCACTCTCCCAGAAAGTCTTGAGCTGGTGAGTAACCTCACTAACCACTTTCCTTCTAACCCCCCTGGCCCAGCCTCCAAACTCACCTTGCATGTAAGGCAAACCTTGGGGTAAAGTATAGGGATGGGGAGAAGGTGGAAGGGTGGTTGGGAGCCCCACCTAGGGACACTGATTTCTGAGAGGGGAGTTGTGTTTCTGTATCACCTTTAACTTGTCTATGTCTGTAACTTTTCCTGTCGGTTGTGTCTATCTCTGCTTGTACATTGTGCTGAGCTGTAAATAGAGCTTCAGTCCTTAACTTCCAGCCAGCTGAGTCTAGTCTGGAGGATTTGACAAAGTGTGAGGAGGCAGGGAACTCCCAAACCATCACACCATGTGAATTCTGGTTTTCCTGTTGTCATTCTTTCAGCTGTTGACACTTGTTCTTCCGCTTGTTTCTTGTAGGGAATATGGTCTGGCTGTAAGTGATCTCTCTCCTTTCTTGAGTTCTGTGTACGTGTGGGAAACTCTCTCCAAACCCAGCAACGTTTGCAGCTGCAGGGAATTTTCCTATCCTGTTCTTTTCCCTCGCAAGCGCCAGTGCAGTCTGGCAGGCCGGATGCTATGCCTCGCTTGGCTGGCAGCGCAGGATGTGCTCCGCAATTGCTTCCCTGTGCATCTCTGCAGTAGGTCAGCAGGGAGCTGTGGCAGGAGGAGTGCAGCCTGCATCTCCTCTGAGATTCACCGTGCCCTATTCAGTGCTCTCTTCACATTTCTGTGAACATACAGCGATTTTTTCTTGTCTACAGCACAAATTAAATAATCCTCTCTCTAATCCTATCGGTGCCAGTCCTTCAGCTATCCAGCAGAGGCCACTGTCCCAGGGACTCGGCTCCTGCTCCTCTGCAGTTGCATCCAGAAGCTTCCAGCTGTTGCAAATAGAGTGCAGCACACGATTTGGCTAATTGGTGATGACAGAGAAGCAGTTTTCAGTGAACTGGCACAGAACTGGCAGCCAGAGCCGTGAGAATTCTCTGTAGCACTGCCTTTTATTCTCCCTATTTCCTCACCCATAAACCTCTTGCTTTCATTATCCCAGAGGCTAAAGTGCAGCTACTGCAATTTTATGAGGTTCTTGAAGAAGAAACTTAAGAAATTTAAAATCTTAGAAGAAATTTTAAATCTTTTAAAGAAATTTAAAATCTTAGGATCATAGAATCAGGCAGGTTGGAAGAGACCTCCAAGCTCATCCAGTCCAACCTAGCGCCCAGCCCTAGCCAATCAACCAGACCATGGCACTAAG
Source organism: Eubucco bourcierii (assembly GCA_013396675.1). Taxonomy (NCBI): domain Eukaryota; kingdom Metazoa; phylum Chordata; class Aves; order Piciformes; family Ramphastidae; genus Eubucco; species Eubucco bourcierii. The sequence goes on along the minus strand of VWZE01010064.1, from coordinate 268,423 downwards.
TGCCCCAGCCAGAAGTTGCCAGCTCTGATGGATAAATTAAGTATAAAAGCTCAGGTTAAGAAAGTCACCACAATTTATGTGGTCTAAATAGGGAATCCATAATGCTACTTACCAGGCTATTAGACATCCATTCCCAAAAGGCATGCAGGGACAGGTCCTGAGATGTCAGGTACACAGCTGAGCATACTGCTTCTTTGATAAATAACTTGTTGATGTATTTGCTGACCACGTTCATAGCATAAGCACTTCTGGAACTTTTTTGATGAGTAACTGGAGGTAACATACTCTTCTTTATCACTTCCTATAAAGAACCCACTTTAAAATTGCCCAAATAAAATGGCTGAAGTACAGAATGTATGGATTCTTCACAAATAAATTGTGTGAGATACCCTCTGGTTGATTTTTTTCCTCTGGTAATGTCTTTAGTAATTAAATATTTTTAATAGCATTACCTCACTAATGTAGGAGCCAGCCGAAGTTGCCTCATTTTTTCCCCTATGGATTATTACAGTATCAGTAGGATGCATCATCACAGCAGCAGGGATTCATCTATCTACATTTAGGTGTCTGTTACTATGGATGTGATTGTCTGGATTCTGTTTCTCATTGGTACAATAAATAGATACTCCAGGGTGCAATTCATCTCATATTCAAATAGCTGTCAAAACCCAAGCCGGAGGAATAGTTAGGGTTTAGATGCCTGCAGTGTGGGAATCTAACGTTAAATGAGATGGTTTCCCACCTGGTGTCTTCATGTCTTGACATTTTGACATCAACATAATTTCCCAAATGGTAGTTGTCAAACACTGGAGAATTTTAGACTTTTTCCAACTAAATGGGAGTGTGAGTGAGTCAGATTGGTGTGATCTAAATGTTTACATTCCTCGGTTTAGTCTCTCAAACGGAGCATCTTACACTGTTGTGTTTTGTCCCTTTGAATTATATAGGCTGTAAGGAAATAGGGAACAAATTGCATGAAGGGATTGCACTTCTTATACATGAAACAAACACCAAGTGCTTCAAATTGCCTCAACTGTCGTGAAAGAATGCTTCAGTCTGAACCTGTGTTTTTGCTTGTTTTGTTAGGCCCTGCACAGAGGAGCTCTGTGCAATACCTTCCCCTACAACAGACATCTTGCAGCAGGTATTCAACCAGCATGGAATAAGAGAATAATAGGAATAAGAGTTTGAACTGGGCAAGAGTTAGTTGGTCCCAGTTTTGCAATGCATCCAGTACATGATCACCATCACTCAAAACATCATCACTCAAAATGCCTTCTTCAGTATTTACCACCTTTTAGAGCAGTGCATCATCACTGTACCTAGTTTAGCACCCTGAATACCAGATCCTGGCATCTTGCAATTGCTATCCAGAATCATATTTTCATGTGCAGAACTCGTATGTCAAGGAAGGCTAAAACCAGGAGACTATAGGCAAGGGAAGATGCTGAGATTAAACTTCCTCTTATATCAATGTCACATGCAGGAGCAGTACCATAGAATCCAAGCTTGCTCTCTTGTTTCTGAAGTGGAAGTTCTGATTATACACAGGATGATGTAGCAATGTGTAATGTCCTGTGTTTCACCAGGACATTGCAGCAATAACATATTGCATACAAGCTAGTACTTGAAAGAACATCTGATTAATGTATTTTTCCAGTTCTTTAGCTAGTGGATGTTGTAAAGATTCTAAACACCAACTTGTATTTGAAACTCAAAATTCAGAAATACTTAAGATTGGAAAACTGATCACAAGAATGTTAATTAGAGCAATATCCTGAGTAATTGGGCAGCATTAGCTACACATTCTGTTAGCCTTTTATGCTCTGAGCTTCTTGGAAGTGAAAGTTCAATTTGTATTAATGAGGGACATCATTCTTTATGCTGTACATCAAGATGATAAAATGGGCATTCACTGACTAGACCACAGGTAAGGGGCAGAATCAGTTCAAGAGCTCCCAAAATAGCAGTCTGCCTTTTCCTACCACAGCTGAAATCTGTGCCACGATGCCATGCCTTTTGTGTTTGATACCTGCTTAACAAATCTGCCTATCTCTATATTACTGTCACTGAAGGACCATCCACCTTCAGCAGATACCGAGAGCCAGCACTGAGGGCTGCACACATACCAGCAGCTCTGTCCCACAGAGATTCTTCAATGTTTAAAGAGCCTATTATGCCTAATAATTATCTTGGCTGTTATTGACTGTTCAGCTTGCATTAAAAGACCTGATGTGGTACTCTTCTTTTACAGAAAAAAACAAATCACAAAGATTTGTGGGCCATTTAAAAACCCAGAGGGCATGAAATGGATACTGTGCGAGAGGGAGAGAAAGGAATTCCCTCATTAGGTCTTGCACATTAGTCCAAAGGCTGCTGCTGTGGTTCTTGTGACATATCCTCACAGCTCATTTATAGCAGACCTGCACATGGAATAATGCATTAAAATACTGGTATTTCTGTTAGTTATGGGTTTGGGTTTTTTTAATGTCTTCAGGTTTTTGGTCAGTTGGTTGGGTTTTTTATGGTATGCATATGTGTTGTGTGTGAAAGAGCAGGGCATGGTTATGTAAAGAGCTGAATTAAATACCCAGCACTGAAATGCTGACTCCCTGCTTCCAAATTGTAAGCATAACATGATGACTCTTCAGCATTATGGGCAGAACTGCATTTTTATTCTGTTGTGTGTGAACTCAATGGTACTGAACACTAGGGCTACCTCTGTGATGACAGCAGAAGCTGCTGTGATGGTGTTTCACAGTCAACTGGACTCGAAGTTAACTGCTGCTTGGGCTTTCTGGTTTATACAGCTCTTCCCCATGTCTATAGCTTAGTAAGGAAAATTATTTTAATATCCAAAGTGTTGAAAAAGAACAGAATATGAAGCCCTTGGTTAGTATTTTGTCCCCTGGCACATCCAAGTTGTCTGCAGTCTTTGCTCAGACGTGGCTTAGAGCAGATGAAAATGTTGAGTTAGGGTTTTCATAGAATCATAGAATGGTAAGGTTGGAAGGGACCTCAAGGATCATCTAGTTCCAACCCCCTGCCATAGGCAGGGACACCTCCCACTAGCACAGCTCACTCAAGGCCTCATCCAATCTGGCCTTGAACACACCCAGGGAGGGAGCAGCCACAACCTCCCTGGGCAACCTGTTCCAGTGCCTCACCACCCTCACTGTAAAGAACTTCCTCCTAACATCCAGTCTAAATCTCCCCTCTGCCAGTTTAAGCCCATTGCCCCTTGTCCTGTCATTGCAGGACCTTCTAAATAATCCTTCCCCAACCTTCCTGTAGGCCCCCTTCAGATACTGGAAGGCTACTATCAGGTCCCCTCGAAGCCTTCTCTTCTCCAGGCTGAAGAGCCCCAACTCCCTCAGCCTGTCCTCATAGGAGAGCTGCTCCAGCCCTCTGATCATCTTTGTGGCCCTCCTCTGGACCCGCTCCAACACTTCCATGTCCTTCCTGTGCTGAGGGTTCCAGAACTGCACACAGTACTCCAGGTGGGGTCTGAGGAGAGCAGAGTAAAGGGGCAGAATCACCTCCCTTGCCCTGCTGGCCACGCTTCTGCCCACGTTTTGGGCAGTGACTCTGTTCTGCAAAGTACTATGAAATCAACTGGAAAAATGATCTTGCCCAAATTATAAATGCAAATTCAGTCATCATGTCAGACAAACACATTTACTCTGGGCAGGTTTTAATGTTTGACTATGGTAAAAATCGAGCTAAACTCATTTTCCATTTGAGTATCAGCCCAAGTAACCCAGGGGGGTATTGTGAACCCCAGAAGGGAGCGAGGAGGGATCAGAAAGGAGCAGGGATACTCCCTCAGTGCTCATCCTTCTTTCTCTATGCCCTGCTTCACCTTCTTGCACTCGAGAAGCCCTCTTTGTAGCGATGCACCCTCATTAAAGTGTCAATTAAAAGCAAATAGAAAGATGTTCTGCAGAAGAAGCAGTGGGATGGATAAGTTGTGCTGAAATAGTTTCTGTTCCCTTGACATCACTGCACTTCCGTGTAAATGGAAATGTTTTTTCTCTTCAATACGAAGGTCACAGTTACACTGCTTCCATCATCTGGCTGTCATTTGTCAGGGAGGATCTCTCTGGCATTATTTGGTGTTCCCTGCAATCTGAGATACACTGCTTATCTCTTAGGGCTTCCACGTTCACTTGGAATGGTGAAGTCTGGAAGGCAGTAACAGTTGTAGGTAACATTTGCATCTTGTCAGATCAAAGTGCATCAAGTGAGTTCATTTAGAATTGTAGCAGTGCTCCCTGCTAGCATCCTTCTTTCCCATCTCCTGCCTCCAAATCACTGTAACACAGCTTCCTGCTCTTCACATTAGTCTTGTCTCAGATTTGAAGCAATACCTCCAGATATGTCTAGAGATAGAGCAGACAAGTTGACTCTGGAAATGCAATCTATATTCCCTGAGAGAGAGTAAAACCCAGTTTCCAATTCCACTGTTACTGTGCTTGAATTATTCAGCAGTACTGATCCACGTGGTTCCTTCTTAATAGAACTCTGGTTTATCTTCCTTCTAATCTAAAGCACCGTGTACATCAGGAACTCTGAATAATTCAGCCTCACTTCATGACTCAGGAAGCTTACACTTTTCCAAGGCATTTCTTGCCTAGGGTTCCAGAAATCAAGCAATTCTCTCCTGAGCAGTTGTTCCCCCATTGTAGATGTGGATTTCAGCTCCTGTGCTGAGTGCACAGTTACAGAATTTGCTGTTGTATTGCCTGAGGCTCTTTCTCTGTAGGAAAAGGACAAAACAATACTTTAGTTATTCCAGACAGTTACTCAAGTATCCACAAGGAACTGTTCAAACTTTGATTCCTCGTAAAGGACCTCCTTTCAGAATGATTTGAGCTAAGTATTGGCAAGAGAAGTAGCATTTCTCCTCTCTCAGATGATATCTTCATCAATGTGTGATTTCTTGAGAAACATAAAGCATTTTAATTAAACTCTGGATCCATTTAAAGCCTTCCAAACACTGCTTTGTGTGTTTAAAATTATTATCAATCACTTATCAAGTCATATCAGGATGCCCTGGAATGCATTAATGAGACAGAATTTTCACACTTGCCAGAGAACTGTAAAAAGGAGACTTCATAGTGTGTTGATTTAGGAACAGCTTTCTAGAGGTGATCTTTTGTAGTCAAAAATTAATTCTGAAGTCTCAAAACCAAGGGGGGGGGGGGGGGGATATACAGACTGTGAATTAAAGGTTGATCATCAATTTCCACACTTGTGTAGCATCTAAAGTGTAGCAAGAAAAAGAACTTGCAGAAATAAACCAATGTAGGATTGTTTTCTTCTGCCTGTATCACTCTTCAGGGCCATAAATGTTCTATAACTTTGTAAATTCATTGCTGTTGTACCACTAGATACTCCTAAACTTCCATGCTAACACTGTGACCACTTCCTGCCTTCCAGCAGTGGAAGGCATTTGCCAATCTACTTGTTTTACTCCTGAGGTTAGCTGCTTATTTTACCCTTTCATTTCATCCTGTGCACAGAAGTCACCAACCTCCTATTGTTAGAAACTCCAGTCTCCAAATGTCTGCCTTTGGCACAATTCCAGCTGGTCAGTGCCAGAAGGATAATTTTTTTACCAAATTATTTTGTAGTTTATGAATTTTCATCTTTATTTCTTTCACCTTAGTGATTCTCTCTTGCACTGTGCAATGGTATTAGATATTCACTGATTTTCATAGAATCATAGAATAGTAGGGTTAGAAGGGACCTCAAAGATCATCTAGTTCCAACCCCCTGCCATAGGCAGGGACACCTCCCACTAGCACAGCTCACTCAAGGCCTCCTCCAACCTGGCCTTGAACACCTCCAGGGAGGGAGCAGCCACAACCTCCCTGGGTAACCTGTGCCAGTGTCTCACTTCACATTTTCACAGCACTTGCTAAGAGAAGGAGACATGGCACTTCAGGACATGGTTTAATAGCCATGGTGGTGTTAGGTCAATGATTTGACTCCATTATCTTGGAGGTCTTCACCACCCAAACCAATCCTGTGGCTCGGTGACGGAATTCTCTTTCCTGTATTTGTCCTGGTTATACCTTAGAACCAGCCAGGACAGGCATTTGTCCTTTCATTTAATCCCTATATTTGTGCTGGTTACACCACAGAACCAGCCAGGACAGGCATTTGTCCTTTCATTTAATCCCTATATTTGTGCTGGTTACACCACAGAACCAGCCAGGACAGGCATTTGTCCTTTCATTTAATCCCTATATTTGTGCTGGTTACACCACAGAACCAGCCAGGACAGGCATTTGTCCTTTCATTTATTCCCCATTCAAGCCTCTTCCAGATTATCAATTACATGACTAATTGATTATCCATAGAGGTGCTTCATCTTTTCCTGCTCAGGTAATTCCTCCCCAAAGCAATGAGAATTACTTTAGGCAACAACCTGTTAAGCAAGGCAGGCTGCAGCCAGTTTGCTCGTGGTGTATTTGGTGCTGTACAGGTTGGTACAGCACAGGGGATGTGCAAACCTTGTGTAGTAGAAGCAGCTCTCAATTCTGTAGCAGTTCTTCTGGTCACGTCTCATGGCTAAAATCCCTATAACTTTACAGCTCTAATGATCTCTTTTGACAGTAAGTGTAAACCATAAACTTAGAAATCTGTGGGGTTTTTATTTCACCCCTAATCCTGAGGTGCTCTGCAGAGCACTGCCCATCTTGCAAGGTTTTCCACTGTGCTCTACCAGGTTGACCTCCAGCTCTACCTGAACTGCCTCCGTGTGCTAGGACTGAAGCTGCTGTCTTTCCATAATGAAATCAGTCTTTGAAAAGTCTTTTATTTCTGTGTTTGTCAGTGCACACTAAAACTAATGTAATATGGAAACAAACCTTCCTCTGTTGATGGAGAAAATGAAGTGTTTTGGCCATGTATCCATGGAGACAATCAGACTGCCATAAATGAACATGAAACAGCTCTTAGTTCTGCGGAATTTACTTGGTCTAAAATCACTACATCACAAGTCATTCACAGGAGTCCTTTGCTTGTGTCCAAGAGGCCCAGAGACAGAAAGTATTACTACCCCTATTTTAAATTATGAAAGAGAGAGGGAAACATAGAGGAGCTAACTCATTTAGCAAGTCACAAACCCAGCAATGGTAGGAAAGGGCACAACACAGAATCAGAGAATGGTTTGGGTTGGAAGGGACCTTAAAGGTCATCTAGTTCCAAGCCCACCACCATGGGCAGAGACACCTGCTACTAGACTATGACTGTGTCCTTTCCTTCCTGACCTATGGAATGAGAGGAAATGGACTCAAATTGTGCCAGGAGAAGTTCAAGTTGGGTATTAGGGAAAATTTCTTCACTGAATATTAAGGCATTAGAAGAGGCTGCCAAGGGAGGTGGCAGAGTCACTGTCCAGAAGGTGTTAGAAAAGCATCTAGATGTGGCATTCTGGGACATGGTTTAATGGCTGTGGTGGTGTTGGTTGATAGTTGGATTCTGTGGTCTTGAATCTGTGATGCTGTGACTGGTCAGCCACTGCTCACGTGCTAAGGTGCTAAGGACAAGTGCAGAGCTGGTAGTTCTTCCATGTCATACTGGTTCAAAGAATGCTCCCCATGTTATACCTTATTAATTAAGCATAAAATGAGCTCCTCTGTTTTAAACTCAACATCCGGTAACATTCAGAGTAAATTCAGTCTCATTTATCCAAGCGAAGAAGCAGAAGAACTGACTGTCAGAAGCAGTTTTTCCTCATTCCCAGGGCTGCATGTCTTAGAGAATCATAGAATGGTTTAAATTGGAAGGAACCTCAAAGCTTATCCAGTTCCAACCCCCAGGTCGCTCAAGGCCTCACCCAACCTGGCCTTGAACACCTCCAGGGAGGTTGTGGAGCACAGAATGTATATTGTGCTTGTGCTCCACAACCTCCCTGGGCAACCTGTGCCAGTGTCTCACCATCCTCACTGCAAAGAACTTCTTCCTAACATCCAGTCTAACTCTCCCCTCTGCCAGTTCAAACCCATTCCTCCTCCTTCTGGCATTACAAGACCTTGTCAATAGTCCCTCCCCAGTCTTTCTGTAGGCCACTTCGGCCACTGGAAGGCCACTCCAAGGTGTCCTGGAAGCCTTCTCTTCTCCAGGCTGCAGAGCCCCAACTCTCTCAGCCTGTCCTCAGAGCAGGGCTGCTGCAGCCCTCTGAGCATCTTGGTGGCCTCCTCTGGATCCACTCTAACAGTTCCATGTCCTTCCTGTGCTGGGGGCTCCAGAACTGCACACAGGACTCCAGGTGGGAGAGAGCAGAGTAAAGGAGGAGAATGTGGTGGAGTCCCCAACCCTGGATGTGTTTAATGGTCTTGTGGATGTGCTGCTTGGGGGATATGGTTTAATTGTGAAGCTTAAGAGTAGGGATGTCATTTGGACTTGATGATCCTGTGGGGCTTTACCAGCCTGGACATTCCTGTGATTCTGTGATAACTTTTGCTTCTGCAGTGCCTCCAAAAAATCAACATTGAAGGATGTGTTTGTGATTCATGGTTTTCAAATGGCCTAAAATGTCTATTTGAAGAATAGTACGAGTTGATTGCTAGGAGATTTTTCTCTCTGAGAAATACAGAGGAGTTGTCTGTTGTTTCAGTTTTGTTTTTCTCTATGCAGAGGATTGCACTTCATTATGGTTTTTAATCAAGATTGCAAAAGGGTTCAGTAGCTCATGAACTGCTGTCTGAATTAAACCACGGTAGGTGTTTTTTTTCTCATTATATTATTGCTTCAGTTAAAGTATAAATTACAACAGCCTCAGAAGCGTTTCATGACTTATGGTGCAAGTTCTCTCTGAGTAAATCAAAATAGATGCTTGTGCTCATCTGAACTGGGAAAAGTTTTTCTCCAATTCTGCATGAATAATTTAGAGTATTTTCTAAAGAAGGCAGAACCTGCTTTGTTTACATTGGCCTTGGAGTAAAACAATTTGTATTAAATGAAATCCCACTAAATAAATAATAATAAAGCAGAAATAGTCTAGGTCAGTTCACAGAAAAAAATATACCCAGCATTTGAAATTAACTGCAGGATTGCTGAGCCCAAGCATTCCAAGGTCTCCAAGTTACCTTCTCTAGACTTTCTTTCTTTTTGATAATGATTTGAAGTCTTTTTGTAAGGTTTGGATTTTTTAAAAATCTTTGTGGTTTGTATTTTCAGTATTTCCTCAACAGCAATGAGAATAAAGTCTCACTGGCTTTTGGAGTGAAAAAAAACCCAAAGTTCTGTTCTGGTGCTGGGATCAGGAGCTGTAAGGGAAGGGCTGATGGGGAATGCAGCCTGAGCTTCTCCAAAACTGGGATGTGACTTAGAGCATTTCACAAGCTGTTGCCAGCCAGTCAGTTCTCCCACGTGGAGACCCAAGTGCTCTCTGTCTCTTCTACTTACACTCATTTGCCAGCAAATGGAGCTCCGAAGCCCGAGGGAGCTTCTTTCGCTCCAGAAGAGGTAGGGCTGGGCTCGGAGGCAGCCAGGGGGCAGCGGGGGTCAGCAGTGGTTCTCCTGAGGAGTGAGCCCTGCCTGCTTTGGTGGGAAGCTGGTGGAGTGGAGACGGTGTGGAGGGAGTATCGGGATGCCTGGGGTTAGAGACGCCTGACTGCCTGGTTATGGGATCCCTTTGAAAAGCAAGCAGGGAGCTGAGGCTGACCGAAGGAAGCAGTCATGTTTTCAGCTCTGCTCCTCTGCTGCCGATCTGTTAAGACAGATGCCGCAGAGCTGAGTCCTCCCTGCAAGGCAGAAGCAGAAGTTTCTTCACTTTCTCATGTTCCACCAACTAAAGATCAGAGGAGTCTTTTAAAACTCTCCACTTCCATCCCAGGGAGCTTGACACTGGATCACCCTGGGGGGGGGTTGGGTATCAGACAGAAGCTGTAGAGCTGCTGTCAGTAAACATATGCCAAAGCCCTGTGAGCCCTGGACAAGGGGCTTATTTTTGTACCCTCTCCACCTCCTGGAATTAATAATTGAGTGGAACATCTGACCAAAGTCCTTCTGTCTGTGGGGTTTTTATATCTCTTTTGTTTTCAGCTTTACCAGGGTATGCAGAAACACAGCCTCAGGCATGACACATGCAAAGCACAATTATCTTACAGTGCAAGTGCTTGGAATTTAGAGAAGCATCACAGCACTGCTGCCAGACCACGCTTTGTTAAACTGGTCTGAGGGCTCCGTGGCTGCCTCTGGCTTGGCCCTTTGCCTTGCAGGCAGGAGAGGTGTTTGTGAACAGGGCACCTGGAGTCAGCTGAAAAACAGGGCAAGTGCCTACCTGAGTTTCACAACTGCTTCTTTCCAGTGGGTGTTTGGCTCTTCAGGTTCCAGATGAAGGGTTTTAAAGATAAATGTATTGGCAAAACTTAACTAAGTGGTCACAATATTTAAAACCTGCCCCAGTGCAGGGAAGTATTTGAGGTAATATTTGCAGTGTTCTGAGGTGTACCTACATGGAAGGAAGTTGTAATGAGCTGGGAGTTGGTCACTTCTCCAGAGTGAAGAAGGCAAGAGGAGGTGGCTTAAAATTGCGCCAGGGGAGGTTTAGGTTGGATATTAGCAAAACTTTGTTTGCTGCAAGAGTGGTCAGGCATTGGAACAGGCTGCCCAGGGAGGTGATGGAGTCACCATCCCTGGAGGATTTTAAAAACATGTGGTTTAGTGGGTGTGGTGGTGTTGGCTTGATGGTTGGAACTCGATAATCATGGAGACCTTTTCCAGCTGAAAGGATTCCATGATTCTATAAACCATATCAATTCATGGTCAGAAATCACTCTTTAACAAAACAGTTTTGGTCTTGCATCTCTCTTCACCAGCTTCTAGCCATATCCCCACACAGATGCTTGTGACTGTCGCATTCAGCAGTGGAAACATTCCCCAGTTTACAGTCCTAGCTTTTAGTTCTTCTCTTACTTGCATTCCACCAAATATTTTGCATAAATTCATTTAAATACCGGGGTCCTTATCCTTCTGCTTCCAAACAGAAATCTGTGTAGTCCTTTGAAGTGTCTTTTGCCTTGGATGGCCCTCAGCAATGTCAAAAGCAATTATCTGTCAGTTCTAAGGAATGATTTTTGAAAGTGCCTATAAAAATTAAAATAGATGTTTCTATGCACTGTACCAATGTCTGCAGCCACTCAGACGTTAGAGTGCTCCAAAACAAAGCTGTACCGAAATACTGCGCCGTGATGGAATAAATGCTGACAGTTTGAGATGTCACTGTTTAAGTGCCTTGAGAAATTCCATTTACTGAAAATAATTCACATACATGTTTGAAACATTCAGGCCTAGGGTAATTAATTTTCAGCTGAATTGATTTCTGTATGCAAATTGCTCTGAGTAATTATGCAGAGAGGGAGCATGCAAAAGAGAGAGACTTAAATATCTGAGCTTGTTAATCGAAGACATGTTCTCCCCTAGACTTGGAGGAGGGCTAACACCAATTTTCTCCCTAATGAAGCAGAATGATTTATGCCAAGATTTGCAGAAGCAGCGTTTAAAAAAAAAATAAAAAAATTGGTAATGATTTGCAATTGATTGGGTGGGGGCTGGGGGAGGGTGGTGAAATCTGTTATTAAATAACATTTTAAACCCAGAGTTATTGACAACATCAGCACTTGGCTCCAACAAACAGCATAGTCTTAGCCACTCAATGTGGCCACTTACCAACCTTCAAGAGTGGAAAACTGAGGGAAAAGGTATGGAATCATAGAATCATAGAATGGTAAGGTTGGAAGGGACCTCAAGGATCGTCTAGTTCCAACCCCCTGCCACAGGCAGGGACACCTCCCACTAGTACAGGTTAAGCAGAAACCTTCTGAGTGGCTGTAAAAGTCCATCTCAGATTTCTTTGGGTGTCTTGCTCATACAGGAGCGATGGCTTAAGCTCCACTGACAGTCCAACCTCAGCACAACTCCAGTATGCATTGGTTGAAGTTTAGCTTTGGAGCCTTTAAAACTGTCTTATTTTCACAGAGGAGCAGAGCAATGTTCACCTGAGTGTAAGCTGATATGCATGGCTGTGTTCACCCTAGGCTAGAAAACCTAAATTCATCATCTGTTTTAAAGCTGAGCAGAAACTCTTCATTTTATGGAGCAGTTTATGGTCTGTGGTCAACCCAAGCAGCTTTTAGCTGTCGTGTGTTAGCCTGTATTTGTTGAAAACATACCCTTTAACTAGCAAAAAAATCAAGGGCAAAGCTCATGGAGATTGTTACTATTTCATTTGTTAGCTGCTGCATGGCTCTTACATGTTTGCTACAGGGTGGCTTTTATGGAAGGGTACAGGAGAACTCCTCCAAGCCACTGCGTAGCTGCTCTGATCACACTTTGCTGTTGGCTGTCACCATGCTGTAAGTGAAGACAAGTTGCTGATTTGTAACATTGCCTCTTTGAGTTGGAGTTTGATATGAGCTGCCATTTCAGCTTCCTTTGAGAATGTTGGGGTTGTTTAGCCTGGAGAAGGCTCCAGGGAGATCTTAGAGCAGCCTTCCAGTGCTGAAAGAGGGGCTACAGAAAAGATGGGGAGGGACTCTTTTCAGGCAGTGTAGTGGTAGGACAAGGGGCAACAGTTTTAAACTGAAAAATGATAGGCTTGGATTAACTACTAGGAAGAAATTCTTTACTGTGAGACACTGGCACAGCTTGCCTGGAGAAATTGTGGATGCCCCATCCCTGGTGGTGTCAAGGCCAGGCTGGATGGGGCTTTCAGCAGCCTGGCCTGGTGGGAGATGTCTCTGCCCTTGGCAGGGAGGTTGGAACTAGATGATCTTTAAGGTCCCTTCCTATCAAGCTGCTCTGTGATTCATGCTGCATGGGGAGGAAGCCCAGTGAGGAGGCAGCTCTCTGCTCCTCTCTGCCTGGACCCATTGGCACTCACAGCTTTCTCATCCCGGTGCCCCAGCTGCTGCCACATACAGCCAGGAGCTGTCTGTGCTTCTTTACTTGAGTATTGCAGGAATCAAGGACTAGATAATAATATTGAAATACACACCTATAATGTAATGCATCATTTAATTGAGAGGCTTTGTTTTATTATCAATCTCTTTTGTCTTAAAATATGCACTAGGAACTCTGTATTGCAGACAGCAGGTCTCATTTTCCAGTTCATCATACCTTTCTCAACAGATGTTCTTCTTTGCTCTTATAGTCAAAACAGTTCCAAGGGGATTGCATAAAAGCAACTGCTCTTGACATTTCGTTATGCAGAAGTATTTTTGTCATTGAGTGATCATAGTACTTATTGTCAGGCAGTTCTGAAAACAAAAACCCCAATGTTTACATAATGCCGTTTCTGTTTGATTGCGTAGCCTGTTTCAGCTCCACTGCACAGCCCTGGCTTTGAAATTACTCTCTTCCCCCAAACAAATGGCCATAAAACCAGAATCAAGCTCATAAATCTTGCTGTGAACTAGTTGTACAGTTTCTGCAGGATTACACATCCGTGGCTGCAAGACACTGAAAGTATTTATTTGTTATTGCCCTTTTAAAGTTGAATGTGTGAAAAATAAAGGTGCTCTGTGGTGATTAACACAGTGACCCACGGCTGCACCACAGAGAGCCACTGCCATTGGCTGGACTGAGGAGTGTCCTGCAGGTCAGAAGTCTTCTTTCATAGTGGTGATGTGTGAAAGTATGAAATGCAGTAGGAAAGTATCTCAAAGGCTGTGGTTAGGTCTTTGTCCAGCACTGATTTATGCTGCAAATGTACAGCCCCTGGTGAGCGGTGCAGGGAGGGGAGAGGAAAGTCTGTACAGTTCGTGGGTGAACCACTCTGGTCTGCTTTCTGGGGCTGGCAGGGGAAGGGATTTGGGATGCAATTGCTGTTTGTAATCCTTTTAGCATTGGAAAGAGATGTCACCATACCATTAGGAGGCTGTTAATGGTCTGATGCAATCCCTGGTGTTTATTGCTTACAATTATTCTGGTATCTCAGTGAGATAGCCACCAAGATTTATGGTTTTAAGAGAGCTTAGCTTGCTATGCATAATGAAAGCTTGGCCAGAAAAAGAAATTCAGGTCCTTTGTCTCCTAATGACAGGAGTTCTGATTCTGCAGCTCTGCTATGTGTCAGTGAACTTAGCACACTGACAGGTTTTGGGTCACTGGGTGCACATGAAAGCCTTGCCCCTTTGCAGGGCAATCAGCTGACCTACAGAGCACAATTTTCCTACAAAAATCTGGAGGTCAATGAAGCAGAAACTTATCAAAACACCTCTTCACTTGTGCTCTGCAGGGTAGGAAGAGACTTCCCAGCTCAGAGTACCACAACATCTGGTCAAAAACCAAATGTCAGCAGCAGAAACACCTAGGTGTTAAGTGAGGAAGAATGAGACTTTTGAGGCCAGATAAAAAGACAGAGATTCTAAATTTTCTCAAGATAAAAACCTTCTGAAAACGATTCCACTGAGAAATGTGCAGTACTGCATCTCCCCATCTCTCAGCCAGCTGTCTCCTGGGATGGAGACCAAGTGTACAGGCATTTGGACAACAAGGAAAAAGCCCAGGGCAGGAAAAGCTGAAGCTAGACTCCCAAAGAACTCCAATGCTAGCTGGACTTGTATCCCTTCAAAAGATTTTGGACAATCTTCAGCCTCTCTCAGGTCACTTTGACTAACAGCATTGATTTCAGCATGGGAAAATACTCAGATATTAAGGCCAGGTTTAAGGTATTTTTGTTATGACTGTGCAGGCAGACGTGAGTGAGTGTAGTCTTTGGCCTAGAAAAGGCATGGCTGTAGCTTTCCTTTCAAGCTGAAACATCTTGATAATAAAAAACTTTTTATCACTCCTTCTCCCACTTTCATTTCCTTGTTTGTAGTTTTGGGTCTCCATTTTCAAAGATCTCACAGCGATCCCTTCAGGACAGAAAGAAGTGCGATGACAAATACGGTTGTTACGTTTCATCTTGTTCCCAAGGGTCTTTTCTTCTGCAGATGATGAGCATCTGCTCCTAGTCATGTAGAAATCTGATTAACAAAGCATGATCTTTGATTAGCATATTTCAGAAATTGTTTCTTATTATGAGCTCTCCTTAGGGCCTGTGTTGCTTAGCAGTAGAACAACCTTCCGAACTTATTTAACATGTTCGGGAACTTCACAGACACATAAATCCCTGCTCTGACCTTTTATCTTCATAGGGATCATGCATTCTGCATAAGGGGAAGAAAAAGCTCAAGAAATAATAACCCATGTCATGGAGTTTTTTTGCTGTCTTCTGACAAAGCCTCCAGCTTTGCTTGTAGTTAATAAACTTCCTTCTGCTGTTTTGAAGCATGCGTAAGGGCTGTCTCTAATACATAATAAATGATGCTTCTGTACTGTGTTCCATTTATGGATCTTCCTGAGCTTTTCCACCATGAATGAAACAGTTCAGCACACAGATGCAAAAACGTTTGCTTGCATGCTCTTCTCATCTCTTCTCATCTCTTCTCTTCTCTTCTCTTCTCTTCTCTTCTCTTCTCTTCTCTTCTCTTCTCTTCTCTTCTCTTCTCTTCTCTTCTCTTCTCTTCTCTTCTCTTCTCTTCTCTTCTCTTCTCTTCTCTTCTCTTCTCTTCTCTTCTCTTCTCTTCTCTTCTCTTCTCTTCTCTTCTCTTCTCTTCTCTTCTCTTCTCTTCTCTTCTCTTCTCTTCTCTTCTCTTCTCTTCTCTTCTCTTCTCTTCTCTTCTCTTCTCTTCTCTTCTCTTCTCTTCTCTTCTCTTCTCTTCTCTTCTCTTCTCTTCTCTTCTCTTCTCTTCTCTTCTCTTCTCTTCTCTTCTCTTCTCTTCTCTTCTCTTCTCTTCTCTTCTCTTCTCTTCTCTTCTCTTCTCTTCTCTTCTCTTCTCTTCTCTTCTCTTCTCTTCTCTTCTCTTCTCTTCTCTTCTCTTCTCTTCTCTTCTCTTCTCTTCTCTTCTCTTCTCTTCTCTTCTCTTCTCTTCTCTTCTCTTCTCTTCTCTTCTCTTCTCTTCTCTTCTCTTCTCTTCTCTTCTCTTCTCTTCTCTTCTCTTCTCTTCTCTTCTCTTCTCTTCTCTTCTCTTCTCTTCTCTTCTCTTCTCTTCTCTTCTCTTCTCTTCTCTTCTCTTCTCTTCTCTTCTCTTCTCTTCTCTTCTCTTCTCTTCTCTTCTCTTCTCTTCTCTTCTTTCTTTTCTTTTCTTTTCTTCTCTTCTCTTTTCTTTTCCTTTCTTTTCCTTTTCTTTCATTCTTTCTTTTCTTTCCCTTTCTTTTCCTNTCCCTCCCTCCCTTCCTCCCTCCCTTCCTCCCTTCCTCCCTTCCTCCCTTCCTCCCTTCCTCCCTTCCTTCCTGTTTGTTGTTGTTGTTGTTGTTCTTGCCAGCATTAGAATTATTATTGCCAGCATTATTGTTATTTTCAGATTCTAAAGGCAGGATGCTGAAGGTAGGGGGAAGTTGAGGCCTGGTTTAAAAGGAAGCAGTGACCTGAATTTCCAACCACATCTTTGCCGTTCCTCTGCACCAGACTCAGGAGCATTCAACAACATTTTCCTTCTTTGACGATTTTTAATTGCAAAGTATTTGAGAGTTGTGTTTCTTTTAACAGTAGTGTAATGTGATGCTATTTCAGCACATCCATGCTTCACAAGTCCAGGCATTTTTTTTGGTTGCTTTAGAAGTCCTGAGGAGTCTCAATTAGAGTAAATTTTGCTAGGGAAAAAATGCTAAATATTGAAACCCTGCATGCTGACACACAGACCATATGGGCCTAAAGCTCGCTTCTCTGACTCGTGCCAAACTAGCATTGACTTTCAAGGCTAAACCCACATCCTGGCTTATTGCAGGCTCTGCCTGATAGAGAACTGAGCACAGGGCCAGAGAATGCTCTCCAGCAAGGCTGGCAGCTATTAGCCCTGGGCTCCTAGCCAGTTTGTACAAGGGTTTCTGTTGATGCAGCATTTCGAGTTAGGAATGTGCCACCAGCACGATCAGACCCTGTGCATGTGCTCCAGGAAAAGAGCAAGGCCAGCTGCAAGCGAGCAAAAGTTCTGCTCACTGCGTTATTTGTGTGTGGATATGACCTTTGAATTACATCAGCCCGCTGTGGGCTGCTGACTCTTCATGCCCCAGGTGGTGCTGACTTATTAAAGGCTTTGCAGGAGGAGGATATCTCGCTCTGGTTTACAGTTTAAGAATATCTAAGTAGATAGGTAAAGAAATTGTTGCTTCTCTGTCAAATATCTGCCTCAGTCTTCAACTTAGTCTCCAGTGAGAGTGAGGTAAGAGGATTAAGGATATATGTCTCACTTGTGTTCTGGGAAGGTAGAGAGCAGGGGATGGCTTACTTCTGATGTGTCTGTTAGTCTTCGAAAGGACAGCGAAAGTTAACAGCAAAGCACCCCCGGAGAGCCTTTTCAGCCTTTGGCTGTTGGGTGGGACAGAGCCTGGCCCCTCAAGCACTGCCTGTGTTTTCCTAATGGCAGCTCTTCGGGTGCTGATACTTTGATGTTTGTGGTGCAGGAAACAGATGGCTTTTGCTCCTCCCTTGCTCGCTTCACCTTTCCTACCCGTTTGGATGGATTTAAAAGAAAAAGCTTTTAATGCTTCTGGTTTGTTTTCGTGTGTTCTCCCTGTCTTGCACCAAAGGCATTCCACTAAATACATATGCACCAGTGAAGCTCAATTGTCCATCACAAATGGGTAATGGGTGTTAATGTGGTAAGAGCTGTAGTATGGCTGTTTAAACCAACACCGAGCAGCTGCAACACTTCAGCACCGCAGGAGAACAGAAGAATTCTCAGCTTGTGGGAGGTGCATTTGCTGTCACAACAAAGAAATTTGGTACAGAGCAAACCGAAACCCTTTGTACTTCAAATAACATCCCTTCAAAGTTTTCCTGATCGTTTATTAAGGCTGAGCAGCTGGGTTGTGATATTGTATGATCAGAGCTTTATACAATCCCCAAAATGACCCTGAGAGTTGCCCATTTCCAAGTGTGGCCCATTTTGGGAGGAGCAGGGCAAGACGTAAAATGGGATCTGAAGACACATTGAAGAGGAAGAGAAAGTCAAATCTGTGGCAAAATTATGTCAAAGAAAAGCTTATCTAAAATTCACTTCTTAAACTGTGGTGAAATTTCTGTCTGTGGCTGTGACTGGGGAAGTATTCACAGAACCATTCTTTGAGTATTTGTAATTCATCCTGGCAGATCTTTCTTATTGCTGATCTTTAGAAGCATCCTTTTGTAAGAGAATGAATTTAGCTAGATAGCCTTTCAAATGGGACTTGATTGCACAGACGTATTTATAAGCAATTTTCCCAGGTGGGATCAGGGCTCTAATGGGAGCTGTATCAGCACAGCACTGAATCACTCACTTCTTTTATTCCAAAGATTACCAAATCACCACTCGTTTAAGGAAGCAGTCTAGAGAAACTTGGCAGGAGCAAACAGGCTTGCACACTGCCAAGTCTGCCTCTGGTGAGTTCTGCAGGGACAAAGGAACTGCTCCAGCAGCTTACCTCTGTGAAGCTCCTGCCTCCACTGGAACAGAATCATAGAATTGTTTAAGTTGGAAAAGACCTTCAAGATCGACTCCAACTATTAACCCTACTCTACCATGTCCGGCACTGACAAGGCAGGATACATTAAATCTCAATTAGCTCATAGTACACAACAAAGCACAGCACATTATCATCAGATTTGCTCAAGTGGTTTGCTTCAGGAATGTCTGTGCCTGCAATGTGCCTTGGAGCCTGAGCAGCTCTTTGTGGTGAAGAGCAAACACCGCTCTGCACTCTTGCAGTGAGCTGCACCTCCTAAATGCGGCTCCTAACAGTGGTTTGCATCTGACCCTCTTGCTCACTTTGGATGCAAAACGCAATGATCCCAAACCAAATCCTAATTTTACTACATCAGGCCTCTGATACATGCTTAATGTCTTCATTTAAGTGAAGTGAGGAGAGGAGGAAGAGAGGTGCAGCTCCAGTAAAACCTGGTGTAACATGCCACGTGCTGCTGTATGCTGCCAATGCTCTTCTTCATTTACTCTCGGGAGACATTTTTGTATATACCCAAAAAATAAACTGAAGCAACTCTTCAGACTCTCCCTGCTCCTTTCTGAGTGTTTGTTGCATCTGGGAGAAATGGTTCAGCACAGGCTAAATGAGGATCTTTGCAGGAGCCTCCCGTTAGCACGCCAGCCCTGTGTCACTGTGCTGTCTCAGCCACCGAGTCCCCTTTGCAGACAGGCAGGACACGCGTGTGCCCTGGCTAAATGTTTGATGTTTGCTTACTGTTTGCAGACCTTTAAGTCCATTTTGCATCGCCATTAGGGTTACTTTTGTGTGTTCTTCAAACACCTCTCTAGCTGCAGTACCTCAAATCATCCATCCCTTTAGAGGAGATCCCTTTAGTGCTGCTTTGTCTTCTTCTGGAGCAGCGTAAGAGCTGTTGAGAGAAAGCTTGCCCACTGTATTTATTATTCGTAACACTGACTGAAGTGCTGCAGGGACATTTCTGGGCTATGTGCCCCTCTGTCCCCAGGTCCTGTAAGGCTCCTCTTAGACTAATGAAGAAAAGGACAATGCAGCAGCGATCACTCCTTAGCAGCCGCAGCCTCGGGCCAAAGCAGGGATGCTGCCACCAAAAAGGGAACATTGGATTGTGTGGGAAGGAGAATAAAGACCATACAGAGTGACTTTAAAGGAAGAACCTTCCCTGGGAAGCGTCAGCAGGGACAGCAGCTTGGTCAGGTTGCTCTGAGATAACATCTCATCGTGCTCTCTGCTCCCACTGCCGGCAGCACTGCTGGTGATGTAAATGGTTGTGTAAAAGCCCGGGATTATTTTATTGTTATTACTGTTCTTCTGCTCAAGCATTTTAAGTGCAGGAAATGCTTATCGGTGAAAATGAAAATTAAATTCTACCCCCAAAAGTCTGTTTTACAGTTTCTGTGAAATCACAGCTATTAGCACTCTGCAATATGTCAGCTATTAGACAGCTTCTAAAGCACCACTCATGTTGCTGCTTGGGAGTCTGTTTTGTTCCACCATCACCTCTCTGTGAAATAAACAGCATGATATGGATTATTATACCAAAGTATCATGCCTAGTATTAATGTGAATGCCAAGTTAAACTCAGATTGCTGTTCCATCATCAGAAGCTTTAACCCTCCATCTATCTTAAACATCTCTACTTACCATGCAAACCAGCAGCAGGTAGCAGAAGATGAGAGAGTATTGTGACGGTTTGGGAGTTTCCTGCCCCCTCACACTTTGTGAAATGACCCAGACTAGAACTCAGCCGGCTGGAAGTTAAGGACTGAAGCTCTATTTACAGCTCAGCACAATGTACAAGCAGAGATATACACAACAGACAGGAATAGTTACAGACATAGACAAGTTAAAGGTAATACAGCAACACAACTCCCCTCCCAGAAATCAGAGACCCCAGGAGGGGCTCCCAACCACCCTTCCACCTTCTCCCCACTCCTGTACCTTACCCCAAGGTTTGCCTTACGTGCAAGGTAAATTAGGAGGATCAGCCAAGGGGGTTAGAAGAAAAGTGGTTAGGGAAAAATTAATCGGCAGAGGAGTCAGAGCCAGAAGCTGCTAGATCCAGCAAGAGTCAGACAGAGAGTGAGGCTTATCTAATGTGTTGGTTATTGTTCCCAAACAATTCTGCAGCAAGTGTATGAGTGAAGCAGACATGATGATGTTTCCCTTTCACAGCCTACAGTGTAATTTTTTCTATTAAAATATTCTAATTAGCCTCAAACCACCACAAGTATTTATTCCTTCAGCGGTGGGAGTGCTCATTCCTTCTAACCAGTCATCATCTGTTAAGCAGGGGATAACTCTCTGTGCATTTCTCACTTCTTTTCAATCTCTGTTTTCTCTGATAGCCCTCGATCCATCCAAAGATCCATGTCTGAAGGTGAAGTGCAGCCCACACAAGGTCTGTGTCACTCACGACTATGAAACTGCCATTTGTGTAAGCCGCAAGCAGCTGGTGCACAGGTAAGGGAACTTGGTATTCAGTTTTCTCTCTTCATAGACATCCAGTGTGAGGAGAAGATGTGAAATGAGGAAAAACTTTAAAAAAAAAAAAACCACATTAAAAAAATCATTTAATAACCATTCCTTTAAAGTTTACTTTGCATTTGTTTCCAATGGTTAAACAGAAGTCTTGTTATGTATCGCTGAGGCTATTCCAAAAAGGTGAGCTGGGAGATGGAGTGCAGAATGCTCTTCCAGTTCTCAAAGTGATTTTGTCCCCCCAGAGAGCAACCACTATGCCCATTTTGCAATCTGAAAAGCTGCCACATGAGAACAGTGTGTCAGAGACATCTACGGTTCCAGTAACATCATTAAAAGCAATTAAAAAGAGATTCATGAAGACTTTTAAAGAAAATACAGCAAACTTCTGCTTAAATTTGGGAGAGAACCCAAGAATATTGTTAGAACTTTGTAGAGTATCTCCCTGGGGAGTCACATAAGTACAGAAAGCTCCAGATCTGATTGTCCTATGATGGAATTAAGAGCAATGGGATCAGCTTAATGTATTAAAAGCTTTGGCCAAGAGGTTCAGTTTAACCCACAGAACTTCACTGAGAACTGCTATCAATGATCAAAGCAAAGCCTACTGACTGTAGTTTGAGGTAGGCTAAAACAGTCTAGAATGGAGAAATTTACAGACCAATCAAGAGGAAACAAACTACCTCTGTTCTGCTTTGGAAGAAGAACCTGTGCAGCCCTTGAGAGCTCTGGGCTTGGGTGTCTCCATAGTCTTTGTCTCAAGACCCAGAATCAAACTCAAGAAATAAGCTCCTCCAGTTGCCAGAGATGTGTTCTGTAGTGGACCACTCTGAGGGGCTCATCTGGGCTTTAAAAAAAATATGTTGTCTTGCTTTGATTACACCTGAGTGACAAAGGTGGGGACTGATCTCCAATTTCACACACCCCACCCCCATGTTCGGTAGGGAAGCAAAAATTTACCTGTAACAGCTCAAGTCCCTAAATACCATTGACAGCTGAGATTGTAGTTCCCCAGGTGTTTAAACCAGAGTAAATCCAGGATGATCTAATTCCCATGCACTGGAACAAAATCTCATCTTTTCTCACTGCTCCCTGCCTGACAAAGCTCATCCAGTAAGGTGAAAAAAAAAAAGAAAAAGAAAATAAGAAAAAAAAGATTTCTGATACAAAGGTAATGGAGTCCTGTGCAGGAGGCAGCATGCTTAATCCTTCATTCTCCATATGGAATGAACCCTGGAAGGCTGTTAGGAGCATGCCTGCATGCAGTGTTTACATTCTAGTGACAGGTTGTGGCATTATGCAGCTGAAATGTTCTAGTGAAGATGGATTTAAAGTACTTGCATTATATCATAGACTTGATGATACACAGACAGAGCTGTTGAGCCAAATGCTTTCTGAGCTATTTACAGTAGTTAATGTCCCCAAAGTGGCCAAAATAGTACAAAGTAATGGTATAAAGGGGGAGCTGAATATCTTTTTTTTTTCCAGAAAGCAGGCTGTGTTTCATCTGATCTCTCTGTGGTTCCTCCACTGCCTGCAGCTATTGCAGCTAACCTTTGAGTAGCTCTGTGGCTATGGAGATGAAGAGAAAAGTACTGAAAACTTCCATTGAAATTCTCCAAACACTTTCCAGCAAGTTTTGTAGTGCTGAAAGAACTGCTGCTGATGTGTGATAGTGGCACATCTGTCCCCAAAGTGGGTTTTATTCTCAAAATATCCGACCACCCCTGCCTCAGAGGGTTGCCATGTCAATGAGGAGAGCAACTAGGCCAAATTCTCTGCTGATTTCAACCAGTGCAGTGACGCCACTGAAGATTTTCATCTTTAGTCCTGTGATACTCTGTTCTTTTTTTCTGTGCCTGACCTGAATACCACTGTACACCTGACTCCAGTCTATTTAAGGCTGTGTAGATTAGGAGTAAACTCATTACACAAGGTGGAATTACACCTGTTTAAAACCAGTGAAAGCCTGAATATGTTTCTGAGGGCATATGGAGTAAGAAACATCAACTAACAGAGCACCATTGCAGCTGCTTTGGGGTGTGCTCAGAAGGATTTTCCATTTCATGCATCGTTATCAACTTGCTCCAGTGGCCTTACAAAGCATGTAGGCTCAGCAAAAAGTAAGCTGGAGAGCAACATCTTCTGTTCTTGCTAAGGCTTCCAGACAGAGCTACGCTGATTTGCAGCACCCCATTAACTGGGCTGCTGGAGAGCTGCAGCACAAGGAAACTGCATTTTTCCAGGCGCAGTGTAGCTAACTTGGAAATCAGCAGTGACAAGGCAGAGCCATTGCTGTTGGGTCTCCTTTGTGCTGGGATTCACGCTCCTTAAACCACTGCATGACTACAGTAACTGCATAAAATTGAGTTGAGTTGAAGCTTGTTGTTTTCAATTTCCTCAGCCCCTGGCCCTGTGATGGATAACTCATCCTCTAAGACTTCCCTTCTCATGCCTTCAGAGTAATCCTCTCCCATCTGGCAGCATGGCTGTTGCACAGCTCACAGTGCTGTGGCTTTGGTCCTGCCCATCCTGCTGGATGTGGGACCCCTGACCCAGCTGGCTGGTAGGTGTATGGGAGAGCTGCTCACTGTGCTGGTAGCTGTGGCTGTGGGTTAGCTCAGGAGTGCCAAAGGAGCCTGGCAGAAGTCCTGTGTCTCAGGGGCAGCCTGGCCTCTGCTGTGCAGCCTCCTCCTTACCTTTTCCTCTTTGCCTCGGCAGTCAGCTGTGAGCAGCCCTGGGTCTTAAAGACGAGGGAGATGTTTTGAGAGAGACAATAGCCTTTTGTCCACACATCCTCTAAGGCGTTTGCGGTACAAATTGGGCAGGGCATTAAGAGAAAAGGCAAGGCTGAGCAGCGACTGAGGAGTGTGGGAAAGATACATTTCAAGGTACCTTTTGATATGCTTAATAGTCCTTGGATCAACAATAAATCCTCCTGAAATCATTTGTGTGGATTAAAACTCCTTTCAATTTGGACATGATGTACGAGGAAGACTCTTTATGAGTTTGGTTTTGCATGAAATGCAGCAGTTAATATCTCTGGAAGATCCCACCTGCATTTGCAGTCCTGTGGAACTTCAGGCCATTTGTCTCTGCTGGTGCTGCTGCTGCAGCAGATGGGAAGGAAAGATGTCACTCCTGGGCTCCTGTTTTGAAAAGAACAGAATGAGAAAAAAGGGCTGATGAAAAAATAATGAGCATATTAACACGTCCAGGGTTTACAGCTTTGTTCAGCCCATTTAGCAGGCAGTCACCAATTAGTTTATCACCGCAGTACATGTCACTCACAAAGGTAATCATGCACTGTCTCTGCTGCTCTGGTGTGACTTGGGCATCCAGCTATTTTCTCAGTATTTCTTCAGTACTTTTGAGGCTACTGCTGCTGGCAAGAGAGGCCAGTGCTGAGCTCCTCACCAATATTTTTTTTATGATCTGGACAAGTTCCCAGATAAAACATCTGTTCTTCCAAATTACGCATCAAAAGCTTGGCCTGACTGATGTGGCAGTGTTGGCAACTACACTTACCCACAACCAGCAGGCAAATCTCCTTTGCTTTCCCTGTGAATCCTGCAGTTAGGAAGGACCAGGAAAAACATAAGGAAAAATTTCTTTCCTTTGAGGATGCCAGAGCACGCTGCCCAGACGAGTTGTGGAATCTCCTTCTCTGGAGAGATTCCAAATTGAGCTGACAACATTCCTATGCAACCTGTTCTAGATGAACCTGCTTTAGCAGGGTGGTTAGAAGTTCTCCAAAGGTCCCCTCCAACCCCCCCATTTTATGATTCTGCTGAAAACAAGTCCAGTAAAGGACCCCCACATGTGAAACCGAACTTTTTTGTACCACTACTGTACTGTGTGCTATTGTGTGCTTTAAATAGTACCCAAAGGGGAGGTCATCAATGAAGTCATCACTGAAGGAAGTTAGCAATTGCAAGAGCATCAGTGACTACCTGCTTCAGGAGCTGCTTGGGAGCCCTACAGAGAAATTCTTGAGCACAGCAAGTTTGTTGTTAAGGGTTTACTGCTAAGCTGTGCACATAAGCAAGGGTTTCAAACAGTGCTGTTCCTGTGTAGCAGACCAGCAGTTACCTTTCAAAATGCACCAGACCCGGGGCCTGTAAACGCTAACATTGTTGGTTTGCTCTCCTCTCCAACTCAAGGCTGTTTTCTCTTGCTGGCTTTGCTGCTAAACACCAAGGACTCTTTTAGGGCCAATGCCTTCCTGTGCTGCAGATCTAACTCCCATGTACTCATTGGCCCAACCAATGTGAGCTGGGCTCCTTCCTAAGCTCCTGATGTTTAATTCTTCCTGATTTGTGTGGTAATGTTTATGAAAGCCTGAATATGTGAGCAATCTGTATGAGGTGGTGTAACAGAACCAGAACTGAGAGATGATTAATTATCTTAGGAGCTGCTGATCATATCAGCTGGTTCCCTGCTTGGCCTGCCTTTGTTCACAGCTTTTTTTCCTGTTCTCTTGTTCATTTTTGTGCTGGTTCAGAAAATGGTCGTTGTTCATTTGTGTGTTAAGTAAAATACAGGGGGAGGGGGAAAGGGCATTCCAAAGGGAACTTTGCAAAATAACTGTTCTGCATATGCATGTGAGAGACAGGTGGTAGATTAGATAGACAGGTAGGTAGGTAGGTAGATGGATGGATGGATGGATGAATGGATAGATAGATAGATGGATAGAATGATTGATAGATAGAGAGAGAGAGAGGGATAGATAGGATAGATGGATAAGATAGATAGAGAGAGGGATAGATAGGATAGATGGATAAGATAGATAGGTAGAGGGATAGATAGGATAGATGGATAAGATAGATAGAGAGAGGGATAGATAGGATAGGTGGGTAAGATAGATAGAGAGAGGGATAGATAGGATAGATGGATAAGATAGATAG
>VWZE01010064.1:229792-242426 GCA_013396675.1 Eubucco bourcierii | reverse complement strand
TAGATAGAGGGATAGATAGATAGAGGGATAGATAGATAGAGGGATAGATAGATAGAGGGATAGATAGGATAGATGGGATGGATAGATAGATAGATAGATAGATATAGGGATAGATGGATAGATAGATGATATGATGGACAGATGGATGGATGGATTGATAGATAGGATAGATGGATAGATAGAAAGATGGGTATGATGGATAGATGGATAGATAGGATAGATGGATTGATGGAAAGATAGATATCTATAGATATCTATCTCATCTATAGATAGATGGATGTGATGGATAGATAGAAAGATGGTTATGATGGATAGATAGGATAGATGGATAGATGGATGATAGATAGGTAGAAAGATGGATAGATAGACAGGATAGATGGATAAGATAGATAGATAGATAGATGATAGATAGATGGATATGATGGATAGATGGATAGATAGAAAGATGGATAAGACAGACAGATCAATAGATCAATAGGATAGATAAATAAATGGATAGGATAGATAGATAGACAGGTAGGTAGATAGATAGATATGTTCCTGTTGGTATTTTCATTAGTGCTAATTGTATGTGTTCTACTTGTAAATATAATTTCTTGGAAGGGCTTCCAGGAGCAGCACACCTGGCACAATAGGGCAAGACCACTGTCTGTGTAGTTTATTCGGGTGAGGTTTTTTTCCCTCTTCCTCCCTGCAGACTATCCAACTGGATTTTCTGGGAAGGTTGTATTTCTTCAGAATGTTCCCAGAGCACAGTGTGAATATTTTTGACTTCTCTGCAGATCCTTATTTTTCTTACAGTTTCTGCTAAAATGAAGAGGGAAGAGAGATGAGTCCCTAACTGGGTGAATTCTCCCCCATCTCACAGAAGTCTTCATGTTTTTTTGTAAGGCAGCCAACTCTGGCAAAAATTATACAGCAAGTTTGGAAAACCTGCTGTGAAAGTAATGTTATTTCAATTATTATTTAATCTTAGCTGAGGAATAGTGCAGCTCTTTTCAGTGGTGCTGCAGTGGAACACACTTTGTTCATCCATCTTGGGTGGGCAGCCTTCCAAAACATGTGCTGTGGGACAGCAAAACCTCTGTAGAATAGAAGGCCTCTGGAACTTTAATGGTGAGGTGTGGGAACCCACTCAATTATTTAGGATAGTGCAGCTCCATAATAAAATCATTATGAAGATTCTGCACTGAATGCAGAATCAAAATTATTGTTGAGTTCCCCAGAGTTGTTTTGGTTTGTATTTTTAATTTGGGTTTTGTTGTTTTGTTTTGGTTTTTTTAACAAGTTCTGGAATGAATTCACAATTATGAGTTCATTTTCCCCCCAGATTTCTTTATGGGCACCAATGAATTCTTCTGTTGCTGAACATTTTCATAATGAAGGGAAGAAAACTGCCCACTTCAAAACAAAAGAGGCAATCTTTTGATTCTAGAAGAAAATAAAGACATTACCAATTCGGTGGATTTTCTTTCCATGTCACAATACAACAATGTTTGTATCTCTCTGCAGACTGTTTTGGAGGCACTAAATCTGATTTCCCTTTAAAAAATAAATGTTCATGTTTTCATGCAAAACATTTTATCCATTTCTAATGCTCAGCATCTAATCTACCAGCACAGATTTTTGCTTGAGAAGAAAGTGCACTGAAGTATTTGATTAAACACTAACACACACACACAAAAAAACCCCAACAAACCCAGAACAACAGATTGGATGAAGCTTTTTTCAAACAAATATATTGTACTGGGGAAATTGCCAAAATGTAGGCTTATTATTCCCAAAGGTCTCTTTGACAGCATCTTAGAGACTTGTTTGAATCCTCTTTATAAATGAAAGTTCTAGAGGGGAACAGGATGGAGTCCGTGGCATTTTTTGGTAATTTATGTACTGCAGTGTGGTAGTCTGGGAGTACCCCTAGGCAGAGAGGGACCTGGGGGTGCTGGTCAACAGGCAACTGAACATGAGCCAGCAGTGTGCCCAAGTGGCCAAGAGGGCCAGTGGCATCCTGGCCTGCATCAGGAACAGTGTGGCCAGCAGGACCAGGGCAGTCCTTCCACCCTTGTGCTCAGCACTGCTCAGGCCACACCTTGAGTCACCTTTGGAGCCTTCTCCTCTCCAGACTGGACAGCCCCAAATTTCCTCAGCCTCTCCTCATAGGAGAGACTTCATTTACCTCTTCAGCTGTTTTCTGGCTTTCCCAAGCTCTAGAGACTCTTTTAACTTGGGTGTATTACAAAGCTCAGAGTTAAAAGACATCTCACTCATTTTCAAACTCCCACAGAAAACTGTAGAGGAGCTGAAGTGCAGTCACACGGAGCACAGGCATCTCCCGTGGGAACCGCGCGGGACTGTCACCAACAGCCTAGACAGAAAACTCTGTGCATCCCCAGGCCAATTAGGCACTCTGCACTTCTTTCCCCAGGACTCATTGCTAGTCATGCTTCATCAGCTTTAGAGCTCATTAGAGTAGTGCAAGGTGACTGTCTCCTGTTGGACAGAAGTAATTTTTGAAATATATGATGGTGCACAGCTCTTTTGTGATGGCTTTTAGAGTGTGCAGTCCTCAGCCCTGTCTGCTTTGGCAGTAGCAATAGCTGAGCTCCTTCTTCCTATCAACAGGGGATTTACTGTATTTTATTCACAGTCACCAAGTGCCTGGCTGCTGGGGTGAACATCTTACTGCTAAGGTCATTGTCTTTTACTCTGCAGCCTCTATCTTACTGCAGTCTACTTTACTCTGAGGGAGCTGCAAGGACAAAAGGAAATACAATGGCTATTGAAAGAGTGGCTGAGTGCCCACTGAAAACCACCTGGGTGCCTCTGGATACTTCACTGTTTGCAAAGTTATTTTACTGAGTAGAATAAGAAAATAACCTATTGTCTTCTGCACTTTAATGAACGTTTCTAAATAGTTTGTACATTTCAAGCCAACCTCATGAAATTCAACAAGGCCAAGTGTAAGGTCCTGCACCTGGATAGGCACAATCCCAAGCACAAATCCAGTCTGGGTGGTGAATGGCTGAGAGCAGCCCTGAGGAAAAGGCCCTGGGGGTCTGGGGTGATGCAAAGCTCAACATAAGCCTGCAGTGTGAGTGCAGCCCAGACAGCAACTGTGTGCTGGCCTGCAGCAAGAGCAGTGTGGGCAGCAGGGCAAGGGAGGGGATTGTGCCCCTTTGCTCTGCTCTCATCAGACCCCACCTGCAGTCCTGTGTGCCAGGACTCCCCTGGAGTTCTAGAGCCCCCAGCACAGGAAGGACATGGAACTGTTGGAGCCAGTCCAGAGGCAGCCACCAAGATGCTCAGAGGGCTGCAGCAGCTCTGCTGTGAGGACAGGCTGAGAGAGTTGGGGCTCTGCAACCTGGAGAGGAGAAGACTTCCAGGAGAACTTGGAGTAGCCTTCCAGGATCTGAAGTGGGCTACAGGAAGGCTGGGGAAGGACTATTGACAAGGTCTTGTAATGCCAGGACAGGGGGCAATGGGTTTGAAGTGGCAGAGGGGAGATTGAAAGTGGATGTTAGGAGGAAGTTGTTTGCAGTGAGGGTGGTGAGACACTGGCACAGGTTGCCCAGGGAGGTTGTAGCTGCTCCCTGCCTGGAGGTGTTCAAGGCCAGGCTGGAGGAGGCCTTGAGTGAGCTGTGCTAGTGGGAGGTGTCCCTGCCTGTGGCAGGGGCTTGGAACTGGATGATCCTTGAGGTCCCTTCCAACCTTCCCATTCTATGATTCTATATTATTGGATGGGCTGAATACCACTTTGTAGTATTCCTGCTCATAGTAATTCTAGTTGTAAGCTTTTAGTAGTGTATAAAAGTGGACCAGAAGCGACTTCTTGGATCATTAAGTCCAATCCCTCTACAACAATATCATATAAACTTTTTCATTAGCCTACCAAGGTCTGTCTTAAAGATAATAAGGTTTATTGCCCCTTCTACTCTGTTTGGGAACCCTTAACATCTCAGCCTTTCTGGTTAGAACCCCTCTAATCATAGAATCATAGAATGGTAAGGTTGGAAGGGACCTCAAAGATCATCTAGTTCCAACACCCTGCCATAGGCAGGGACACCTCCCACTAGTACAGGTCACTCAAGGCCTCCTCCAACCTGGCCTTGAACACCTCCAGGGAGATTGTGGAGCACAGAATCACCCAATGTGATCTTTGATCCTGGGCAACCTGTGCCAGTGTCTCACCACCCTCATGGCAAACAACTTCCTCCTAACATCCAGTCTCAATCTTCCCTCTGCCAGTTCAAACCCATTGCCCTTGTGTGGCATTACCGGACCTTGTCAATAGTCCCTCCCCAGCCTTCCTGTAGCCCCCTTCAGATACTGGAAGGCCACTCCAGGGTCTCCTGGAAACCTTCTCTTCTCCAGGCTGCAGAGCCCAAACTCTCTCAGCCTGTCCTCATAGCAGAGCTGCTGCAGCCCTCTGAGCATCTTGGTGGCCTCCTCTGGACTGGCTCCAACAGTTCCATGTCCTTCCTGTGCTGGGGGCTCCAGAACTGCACACAGGACTCCAGGTGCTCCTAACCTGTGGTTTTTCTTCCATGAGCCCCAGCAGAATATCTGGAGATTCAAAAGTCCCCATTCCAGGTGGGATTTCAGCTGAGCTTTCTGGAGAACAGTTCTGGCTTTCCTGTTCCCTCAGAATTGATATGTATGGTAGATACAGGTGCAATTTGCTGTTTCAGGAATTTCTACATTAACAGATAGTAACCAGAATTAATTTTTCCCTGATAAAACACCTTTTATTAACAGGATTACAAAAGGAGGGGGAGAAGGGAGTTTGAAATAAAGATGACTCATACTCAGTTGAGCATTACATAGAAACTATAGATAAAATTCAGGTTTTAGAGCTCTGAGATCTGACTAATATGAAAAATGTATGGTGGTGGGAAATGCACATCTGAAAGTTAAAATGTGAGTGTAAGTTTGTGCAGCAGATTCACAGGGAACAGACACCAGCAGGAAAAGTTAAATATAGACAAGATAAAATAACTGCAGCACAGAGGCTTTTTTTTCAACAGCTTTACTATCTCCACAAGTTCTTTTGTTGGCTGCAGAATTGTTCATATATAAACCTCTTGATATAGCTCTTATCAGCTTGTCAAGAGCCAACAGCCAAGGCTATGTTAGCATCCAAAAGCTCCTCTTTGCCTTGACTTATCTGGAAGGAGCCTGAGGTAAAAGTTCAGTCACCTTCTCCATGGCATTCGTCTATTTCTGACTCGGACTGCAAGCTGTTTATAGCATAAGGGGTGCTGGCTTTTTGTTGTTTGGAAAGCTCCTTTTGCTCACTCTAAAGTGAGCAAGAAATGAAAACAGTAATTGGTATAAATGTCATCTGCTTGACAAATGTCAAAAGATTTGCCAACAAATGAAACAGGAACAAATGAATAGAGCTGGATGGAACTCGCTGCCTGTGCTCGGCCTGGAAGGAGCTGTAGAGCTTTGCATTCAGGGGAGCTGGGTAACTCTTGCCATTTTCACTGCTTTGTCAAACAACCTTAACACATCACTATCCATGTCATTAAAGTACAGCCAGGTAGGGGTGTTAGATGCAGGGCCCAAGAGGACAGTTCTCAGGCTCCCAATATACCTGTCAGCAGCGCCACATTTTACCACTGACCTTGTAGGTCACGTAGATAGTTCTGCCTTGAGCCATTAGCTGACTTTTTCTATGACTACATTAATCCTCACATGACTTGGAATCTGCAGGCTTGCTGGGTTTACCACAGCCCAGTAGATTAAGGATGTATCTCCCAGTGCAAACTCTTTGTATTTTCTATGTGCTAAAAATCTTAACCATAGAATTGCTGGCAGCAGGTTTTTGATTGTATTTAATCCGGGTCTGTGTTTTTGTTGTTTATCCCTGTCTGAAATCTGTGGACTAATCCAGTCAGTCAGGAATTATTATTTAACATTTACAAATGACCTCCAATGCTCTGAAAATTACTCTGTATTTATACAGTAATCTGTTTACTGGAGATTTCTAAATTTATTGCTGGTTTTTGCTGCAGAAGCCCCAGGACATGAATGAGTTCAATGGAAGAGTCTTTTTAGTGCTAATAAAAGCCAAGCTTTTGGAAGATTGGGACTGATGTTTGCAGTGAAGGAATTTTATTAAAGCTTTTCTTCAATTTCTAACATCCCATTATATTGGGAAAAGTATTAAATGTGCAGCATTTTAAACTCCTTTTGATAAATGGCTTTCTACGTCCCGATTGCAGGGAATATTGCAAACAATATATTTGGGGTGAAATTTGCAAATGAGACATTAAAAATGTTGTGTTCCATTTGATGCTGGGCAGCCTGCTGCTCTTTGCAGTTGTCTGTCTTTAGTGTGGTGGAGACTCAACGTAGATAACTCTTGAACCTGCCAAAGACTGATCTTCATTGTTTGTAAACCAGTTTTGTATTTTACCAGTACACCTCTGAGATTTTCCAGTTGTTCCTTCTCAATCCTCTCGCTAGCAGAAAAATGAATTAAGAACATCAAGCTGAAATTCTGTGAGCTGGACCAAACTTCCACACAGAATCACAGACAAATCCATGTTGGCAAAGCCCCTCAGGAGCACCAAGTCCAACTTATAGCCCTAGTCTACAAGATTCACCTTAAACCATAGCCCTAAGCACCACATCCAAACCACCCTTAAACATAGCCAGGCTGGGTGACTCCACCACCTCCCTGGGCAGCTCATGCCAGTCCCTGACCACTCTCTCCATGAAGAACTTTTTCCTAATGTCCAATCTAAACCTGCCCAGCCTCAGCTTGAGGCCATTCCCCCTTGGTCTGTCTCCAGTTACCTGTGAGTGGAGCACAGCAGAAGCCTCTCCACAATGTCCCTTCAGGTAGCTGCAGACAGCAATGAGGTCTGCCCTCAGCCTCCTCTTTTTCAGACTGATTTCTTGCCTTGCATAGTTGACAATTTCATGCCCTATGTGTACAGCTCTGTTGGGT
Organism: Eubucco bourcierii; assembly: GCA_013396675.1. NCBI lineage: Eukaryota > Metazoa > Chordata > Aves > Piciformes > Ramphastidae > Eubucco > Eubucco bourcierii. The sequence continues at coordinate 235,468 of VWZE01010064.1, read as the reverse complement.
AGGAACCTCAGCCCCTCTGAAGGTGGAAGTGGTTTGCTAGAGTTCTGCTGAATTTCTTACCTCCTTCAACATCCTTCATCATTTCAGACACAGAACTTCACTAGGAAAAATGATGAAGCCATATCCATGACCACCCTGCAGAGCTCATCAGCAACTTTCTTGCCTTTCAATTTTGACTTAGAGGTCACAAAAAACTTTGAAGACCTTTTCCACGAAGGTTGAAACTAGATTAGGTTTGGAAAAGAGAGTTGTAGGTGGTTTATGCCTTTCACAGCCAGGCAGTTCCATCTAAGGGCACTCTTTGGAAAGCAATGGCATATGAACACAATAGAAGGGAGCTTCTTGCATCCATCATTTTCTTATTCGGTGCAAGTTATGTTAGTAAAATTAACTTTTAATCTATTACTTCCTGCCTCTTTAATATTTCAATTTCTATCATCCTCTTTTCATTAATAAGCTTATGATTGCCTGCTTAGTGCTCTGCCAGAACTCATCAAGAGCTCAACCTACAGATTTTCAATTGAGTCGTTTTATATCAGATTAATTCAACCAATGAACCACAAATGACATTATTTATGGACACGAGCTATCAAAGTACAGTCTGTTTAAAGCTCTGTACTTAGAGACTGCCAATGATGATTAGAAATCAACCCCAAATATTTTGCTTCTTTAAGTATTTCTGCTCAGCTGTCACTTACAGATTCACCAGAGAAAGGCAGTGCTGTGCCATTAACTTTTTAGGCAAAAAAGGGCAATACCTGAGCACATCTGTGACAGACATTGCTGCTAGCTCTAGCCTTAAAACAATCTCACCATTTCATTCCCATGAGCATCTCCTATATATTAATGTGAGGTGGAGGAAAATCTTGGTATTTTGCTGTAATCCTTTGCTGTTCCTTTTGTGCATCCTTTTTTTTTTAAGGGAGCCAAGGAAGGAGGCCTACAGGAAGGCTGGGGAGGGACTGTTGACAAGGTCTTGTAATGCCAGGAGAAGGGGCAATGGGTTTGACCTGGCAGAGGGGAGATTGAGACTGGATGTGAGGAGGAAGTTGTTTGCAGTGAGGGTGGTGAGACACTGGCACAGGTTGCCCAGGGAGGTTGTGGAGCACAGAATCACCCAATGTGATCTTTGATCACATTGGGTGATTCTGTGCTCCACAACCTCCCTGGAAGAATTCAAGGCCAGGTTGGAGGAGGCCTTGAGTGACCTCTACTAGTGGGAGATGTCCCTGCCTATGGCAGGGGGTTGGAACTGGATGATCCTTGAGGTCCCTTCCAACCTTACCATTCTATGATTCTATGATCTAATAAGAGAAGGAAATTCTGTTTGTGGTTTGAGTGCTTCCCCTTATTCTTTCTCCCTTTGAATCTGCTGTGAGTCAGTGCTAAATTCTCAGTGTCAGTAATCAAAAGATCAAATTTTATCTCAAACCAAGCCCTTTCATGGCTCCTTAAAGCTGAAAAGACTTCTTATTTCATAATCCCATGGCTCTCAGAATTCAGCCTGGTGGATTTGCTGGTCCAGAGGCTGTGGGCAGACAATCCATGAGAAAGTGCTGAACTCCAGCGTTCGCTTTCCCCAAAGAAAATACTGATTTATTAAAGCCCACCTCATACATGCCTGTAGAGGTGGAAGTCTAGGGGCTCATTTTCACTTTGGAGGATCCATGCTTACCTTTCTGATCTGCAAATTCAGTGGTGTAGCTTTCATCAAGAGCCATATATTTGTTCTAAGGCACTTCACTGGCTACAGTGTCAGGGCATCTAAAATAAATTAATAAATAAATATCTCGGGATCAGTTCTGTTACATTAATGAAGCATAATTACCAGGAAACATTGCTACAGATCTGTGCTATTAAATCTTTATGGAATAGTGGGGGCAGGAAGATTATCAAGCTTTCAAATTAGTGGAGAGAGAGTTCTATCAAGCCTTCATTTTGCCATCAATTATTAGATTCATGTTCTCTGCTTTAACAGTGAAACCCTAAAAGATTCATTGCAAGTAAATGTAGACTGTTCAGTTACTGCAGCATAAAAAGTCAAAATGTCTAGCAGATTCCAAAGATATTTCCTACTCCAATTAGTATATTAAACAAAAAAAAAAAAAACAAGAAAAAAGGAAAAGAAAACTTGTCTTGTAGCCAGAAATCTACCACCTGTACTAAATCAAATATTGCAATTAGATACAGTGCTCAAAAGTGGAGATTTTTAATGTTCTTGGATTAGCTCTTAACTTTGTAGAGTTATTTGTATAGTCTTTGCAGTCTCAGTTTGCACTCAGCTCCCTGCTGAGATCTTTTTTTTTTCATGCTGGAACATTGTGAGAAAGTGGAAACAGAAATGAGCTTCAGATGAAAACAAGCTTCCAGCTTTACGTGTGGAGGTTCTGGAGCCTTCTGACAAAATGGTTTTGCTGTCACTTCAACAAAAGCCTTTCTAGGAATGTGAAGAATAGTTCTTGACACCAAAGTCTCTCACCTCAGGAATGTGTGTAGGGTGGTGAAGAGACTTTGAATGTAGGATGTCAAAGGGTGGTGAAGATTCTTTGAATGTAGGATGTCAAAGAAGAGGTTCAAGCCTTGTCACTCAGACAGAATGGGCTTTGGGATCTTCTGATAAGTGGTTGTTGGCTTTTCTTTATCCTTTTCCCTGGAAGTCTGTAGCTTTTGTTCTCCCCTCTGGAAGTTAATTGGAGAAGGGATTTGGTCTCATCAGTCCAGGTGAATGCCCGAGTCACTGAGCTGTCAAATTGGTATCTGTCCATGGCTGACCCAGTGAATATTCCATTACTTATTCACTCAGTAGCCTGATGGTTACACAGCACTCAACTGGGACTTCAGCTCTGTGGAGTCTGTACTGCTGTTGTTAATGGAAGGTTAAATCCATTCCCAGGACTGCCCAGCTTCCCACCTTCAAGAGGGCAGTAAAATCAGGTTCATGTAATCACCACCTCCTCTACTGCTGATATGCCAAATTTATTTTATGTTAAGCTGCTGAAGAGATTCTATAGCTTATAGCTACCCCCAAATGACTGGAACATTCAGTGATCATTTGTATCTAGAGAAAATAAGACATTATTTTCTTTCATTATTATCTCAAAGGACAGAGCATGGCTTTGATCCTGGAAAAATGTCCAGAAACGTTTTCTCTCCTCTTTTTTGCTTTTTTGGAAGTGATCTAGCATTGCTGCTTTCATATTTCATTTCTTATGGAGCAAAGCTGAAGGTGGAGAGATTCAGACTGGATGTGAGGAAGAAGTTCTTCACCATGAGAGTGGTGAGAGCCTGGCAGGGGTTGCCCAGGGAGGTGGTTGAAGCCCCATCCCTAGAGGTGTTTAAGGCCAGGCTGGATGAGGCTGTGGGCAGCCTGACCTGGGGTAGGGTGGCCCTGCCCATGGTAGGGGCTTGGAACTGGCTGATCCTTGTGGTCCCTTCCAACCCTGCCTGATTCTATGGTTCTAGGATTCTGTGATTCTATGATTCTGCAGTGGTAACATATGAAACAAGCTGGGTTAGGATTTCCAAAAGAAGAAATCCTCTGCCTGGCACTTCAGTGGTTTCTGATGAATGCCAACTGTTCCAAAATTCCCAGACTCCTTTCTTTTCCATTTTCTAGGACAGTGTCTTTAATAAGTGGATACAGCAAAGTAGACTTTCCCAACAGCCCTCAACTAGCCTTTTTTTCTTGGCATTGACTCTGCATAGTGAAGAACAGACAATTTCTGACATTACAGGATCATAGAATCTCTCTTCATGCTTGTCCAGGGAAAGCAAATGCTTCCAAGTGCTCTGAGAATTTGCTACTAGACCTGCAGGATTGAGAGGAAAATAAATCTCCTGGATCAGATGCAGCTGAGGAGCACTGATGCAACCACTAACTACTGCAGCATTTTGCTTGTGTTCCATTTTAACTCTAGCAGCAAAACCTGTCACAAAATAAACAGTCTGTCAGTGTCTGTGCTGTTCTCCCTGCACTGTGAAAGGAAATCATTTTGTCCCTTAATGAGGGCTTATGTTATCTCACCCATCTGAACCAACCTTCTCCTGGAAGACATAACACAGTTTTAAAATCAAGAGCATTTTCGTGCCTTGAGGCTCTCTTACAACTCTGTACAATTTTTAAATTATGTTACTAAAAAAAAAAAAAAAGGGGGGGGTGGGGGGGTGGAAATGTACCCAAAGGCTAAAGCACACTGCACAGTTCCTTGGGATCCCAATTATTTTTACTGATGTATTTTATCTCCTCTTCATTTCAATGTATTTTTATTTGTCCTCTGGCCTAAACTATGTTCTGCTCTTTAGATGTTTCTCATCTCTCTTTCAGCACCGTGCTGAATCTGTAATGCTTCACACTTCTTAGTGTGCAGCCAATGTTTTAAGGGAGTCAAGGAAAGGCCATCCCAGCAGTTCTGACTGGGATTAAAGGAGCTTTCTGCTGCAGTCCCAGTTTTGACCCAGGCTGAATCAATATCTGTGCATTCGTCGTGTCTCATGCTCTGCTAGAAAGGAAGAGTTCTGGAGAAGCTCTTTGAGCTACTTGTTTCACTTCTGCAAACTTTCTATTCACAACACTTTTCACACTCCAATTTAAGGTGTTATTTACAATTTGCATTAGAGGTGCAAGCCTGAAGTTTTGTTCTGAAGCAACATTGAAGGTGTCACTGCTGGAGACTGCAGCCTCAAGACTTCAGATTATGTCTGAATTATAGAGAAATGTAATGAAGTTCAACAGGGGCAAGTGTAGAGTCATGCACCTGGGAAAGAACATCTATCAGTGTAGGCTGAGGACTGACCTGCTGGAGAGCAATGAAGGGGAGGACTTGGGAGTCCTGGTGGATGGCTGCAGCAGCTCTGCTGTGAGGACAGGCTGAGAGAGTTGGGGCTCTGCAGCCTGGAGAAGAGAAGGCTTCCAGGAGACCTTAGAGTAGCCTTCCAGGATCTGAAGGGGGCTCCAGGAAGGCTGGGGAAGGACTATTGACAAGGTCTTGGCATGATAGGACAAGGGGAATGGGTTTGAAGTGGCAGAGGGGAGATTTAGACTGGATGTTAGGAGGAAGTTGTTTGCAGTGAGGGTGGTGAGACACTGGCACAGGTTGCCCAGGGAGGTTGTGGATGCCCCCTCCCTGGAGGTGTTCCAGGCCAGGTTGGATGAAGCCTTGAGTTACCTCTGCTAGTGGGAGGTGTCCCTGCCTATGGCAGGGGGTTGGAACTGGATGATCCTTGAGGTCTCTTCCAGCCTTCCCATTCTATGATTCTGTGATTCTATGGGAAGATGGCCATGAGCCAGCAATGTGCTCCTGTGGCCAGGAGGGGCAATGCCATTCTGGTGTGGATTAGAAGGACGTGGATTAGTGGATTCTGGCATGGTTAGTAGGTTGAGAGAGGTTCTCCTGCCCCTCTACTATGCCCTGGTGAGGCCTCTTTTGGAGTATTGTGTCCAGCTCTGGGCACCCCAGCTCAAGAAGGACAGGGACCTGCTGGAGAGAGTCCAGCACAGAGTCACAAAAATGATTGAGACAGTTGAACATCTTCCTTATGAGGAGAGCCTGAGGGAGCTGGGGTTGAGCTGCTTGGAGAGGAGACAACTAAGGGGTGACCAGATTCATGTTTATAAATATGTAAGGGGTGAGTGCCAGGAGGCTGGAGCCAGGCTCTGCTGGGTGATGCCCAGTGACA
>VWZE01010064.1:212565-224583 GCA_013396675.1 Eubucco bourcierii | reverse complement strand
GGGGGTTGGGGAGAAGGGGTCATTGTTATTTTTCTTTCCCTGCAGTTGCAAAGTGCCAGTAGAATTCTGAACCTTCTTGCTTCAGCTGGAAACCAAGCTCAGACTTCTCAGGCAGTAGGGCTTCTTGGAGTACAGAAGTAAGGAACATGTCTGTGACTGAACTGCTGCCAATGCCATGGTAAATCAGGCTGGGTTATAAACCCTGCTGAAGGACATCGAGCTGGTAAAGATCCCAATGGGAGCCTGCCACCTACTGCAGCCCACTCGTTTGTCCCAGCAGTTTCATTCTGCCAAGCACAGGAGTGTCTGCAGAGACATGAGACACTGGGGGGTTGCTGGTGTTAAAGCTGACAGAGCTGGGCTGAGGATGAGGAGTGTTGTAAAGCACGGGTGTCCGTGGCCTCCGGGAGAGTCATCAGTCACCTTGGAACTTGCTGGTGGTGTTAACTGTTGCCAACTAATCTGCCATCAGTTTTAGTCTCAGTAAGTAACTTGCACCTTCCTCTGTGCTCAGCAACTCAGCCACACAGCATCCAGCACTGTAACTAGAAATCTGGGCTGAGCAGGGAGACAGTGGGAAGTGGCTGTTCTGCCAGACTTGGTGAAAACAATTTTGGAGCTGTCTAATTGCATGAAACAGGGCAGAANGCTCTTGCTGCAGCCCAGCACACAGTTGGCTGTTTGGAGCTGTGTGATTGCATGAAACAGGGCAGAGTGAGTGAGGAACAGCTAAATATGACAGCTCAGGTTAATCTCTCATGCCATCAGCAATTCAGCTTCCTCAGAGAGCTTGGCAAGCTCTGCCAGAAGGAGGAAGCAGACTTGATCAATACAGTATTTTAATATCAAAATAATCAGATCCTGGGCAGAAAGAAGGTACTTTCATCCTCTTAAAAAGTGTTCTTCTGTGGTAGCAGGGGAAAACCAAGTAGGCTGTCACAGAAGGGAGGCAAAAAGGCAATGGCAGCAGAAGTATTAAATTTGCTGCACACTTCACCTCGAAGCTCTCTGTGCCAAGTTTCAGCATCTCACTCAGCAGGCAGAATCCTGGGTTCAGAAGTGTCTGCCCAAGATTACTGCAAACTGAAGGGTGGTAGGGGAGATTTCAGCTTTAATTATGAACTTCCTGCTCTCTCCCCTCCTCGCTTGAAATTCAAGGCACTTCATTTCATTTTTACATAGTTTAGTGTCTGAAATCCCTTTTTATGTTAGTATAAAAATAAGGATGAAAAGGAAAAATAATTCTCTTATGAAAATTCATGAGAGCAGGCAGAGTTTAGAAGCTGTGTTGTTTATTCAGGAGAGCTTAATGACTTTTGAAAACACCAGGGCTGTATGTTTGTGTGGATCTCCTGGTTTGCTTCTTTTCCTTTGTGTGCCTTGCCAGTTTTCATATCTGTGCAGCTGTGGAGCCTCTGTGATAGATCCAAAACTTGCAAATCATTAAGGATTTAGATTCAAATATGGATTGCCTGTAAAAGCACAATAGTCTGTAAGGTGAGAATGCACGTGGACCTTTCAGGCACCAGTTTTAGGTATTAAAATGGCTAAAGGCCACTTTAGTCCAAGTGCTTCTCCAGTGACCATTGTAAACAAGTCCAGGAAGAAGTAAGGCAAACAAGTCCAGGAATAAGTAAGGCCAGGTGCTAACATCTCAGAAGAGCTTGTACTGAGAGATCCTGATAGATGCAGAATGAGCTGATGGCAGTGTAACATGTCCAGATTTGAAAGCCACGTTTCAGTGTTCAAACACAGGCCCTGTAGCTGCTGTCTGAGTGGCCTTGCTCAGGCAGGTGCACTGCGGGGCTTGTCTGACTCAGTGTTGCTGGGTCTCAGAGAGGACCTGCAGCAGCTGTATCAAATCAGTCACTTGAACAGGCTGCAGGTTTTCTGGCCCTCTAGGTTAGCTTTTCAAAAATCCTTTGAAACCCATAAGAAAATGAAAATGAAAAGAATCCTTCATCTTGCAGAACCAGTAACTTTGAGCATCCTGCACCCCAAGACCACTCTTTGTTCTCTTGCAAGAGTATCCTGGTCTCTTTCGTGGACATAGTAGGATCCATGCAAGAATCTTCAGGGCATTTTTGCCTGCAAGATGTGTCTGGAATTTTTCCTTGTGAAACACATTGCTATACCAAAGCTTCCAGCCTTCCTTACAGCTAACTGACAAGTTCCTTCTGGTCCCCTGTTCCTCCATGCTTGTTCTGCCTTCTTACTGTTGGTGAGAGGTAGAGGCTTGACTCTTCCTTGGCTCTTCCTCTTCCCTTTCATCAGAATGACACCTGACACACCTGCACCTCCAGAGCAGAGATTTTCCTTTTCAGTCCTCCCTACCTTGTCTCCCTCTCTATCTTCAGAGTACAGTCTGCTTTCTGAGAACAGTCCTGTGGCTGTTGGTGCTCTCCAGCAATGTGCAGATGTAATTCCCCAGTCCATTCTCATCGGCATCATTGTTTGAAAGAACACCAAGAAAGCAGAGTTTCCATTTCCCGTGGGAGAAAGTCCTGAGCAAGCTTCATTCTGACAGAAAGGTCCCCAGTCACCACCATGCCCCATCAAAAATCTTTGCACATCCCCCCCAGCACAGTGAGGAGAGGCCTTTTATTTCCTATGACTTCTTAAAGCCAGATCTGTTGTTTGGAGCAGCAAGACAAAGTAACCAACAGCCTTAGGACAATCAGCTGAGATTATTTCTTTGAACAATGAAATCGAAGAGAGTGGTAGTATCTGAGTCCAGTGAGATGCTGCTGAAATGCACTTCTGTGTGTTATTATTCTTTCCATATGGAGGTGTAAATTCCAGGTAGAGAAATTACTCTAATCGTAGAGCTGCTCTCATTTTACAGTGTTGGTATTAAATGAGGAGTCTAATTCCAAAGCTCAGTTTGCATCCTGGTTTGGTTTGCTTTTTTCAGGGAAGTATGTGCTAGCTGTTTTCTTTACACAGCTTGCCTAGTAGTGCTCAAGGTAGATACAGTGCTTGTGGAAAATACAAAAGGCTGTACAATGAGGCCAAACTCTTTGCTCTAATAAACAGAACACAAAAAAGGAGAGAAGACAGCATTGCCATTTATACTGGCAAATTGCAGCTCTGTCATTCTTTGCTTCAAGAACAAGAGAAACAGCTTATGCAAAGGGAAGATAGAAACAGCCAGGCACTGCTGGGTTTATCTCTAGTGTGATAGGCTTCCTTCAGGGAGAGAAGAACAAACTCTGCAGCAGCCACAGAGAAGGCACAGGCAGTACATGTTAAACTCTGGCTTCAGGAAGCCATTTGAGGTTTGCTCAGTCAGGGAACCTGCAAACCCTGAGGGCCATAAGATCACATTCACTACATGGAGGAGGCCTCTAGAAGAGACCACTGGGAAAAGATGATCTGCCATGCAGTCAGCCCAGCTAGCACCAGAGCTGTGAGGGCTTTCAGACTTCTGGCTTTAGAGCAGAGGAAATAGGAAGAGGTTTCTGGCCCTGCAGCGTTTCATGTGTCATGACATCTGCAGTGCCCAGACCTTGGGGCCTCAGGGTCACTTGCAGCTTGAGATAAAATAGCAAACCAAATCTGGACCACCCACAGCCATGTCTGTAGAAGTTCAGTGGCACCAGTTTATAGCCATTAAATAATTTGGTTTGGTCAAGGTAGTATTTTGTAGGTATGGTTTGTTGCATCACAACATTCTTGACCAGCTCAGTACTATGCAGACAGGGTCTGAAGTAAGTAGTTGTAAAGCAGAGAGGTGAGAGTTGCAAGTGATTGCAACATGCGATGGACCCAGTTCTGTACTTGTGTAACATCACTGGAAGGCTGACTTCTAGAATAAGGACAGTACCAAGCTCCCTGTTTTGTTTACCTGGCACTTCCTGTTAGAAGAAATCCTGTAACCTGTTTGTTTGGGAGGTTTGGGTTTGGATTTTTTTGGTTGGTTTTTTGGTTTGTTTGGTTTTTTAAGAAATATTCTGCTGTTATTTGCAACAGACCTTTGAAAATCCAGCTAACAAAATCTCCTAGGGTAAAGAAGTGTCTGGTCCCATAAAACTGCTAAAGAGGTTCTGAAGTCACAGAATCATAGAATCAAGCAGGTTGGAAGAGAGCTCCAAGCTCACCCAGCCCAACCTAGCACCCAGCCCTACCCAACCAACCAGACCATGGCACTAAGTGCCCCAGCCAGGCTTTGCTTCAACACCTCCAGGGATGGGCACTCCACCACCTCCCTGGGCAGCCCATTCCAATGCCAATCACTCTCTCTGCCAACAACTTCCTCCTAACATCCAGAGTGAACCTCCCCTGGCACAGCTTGAGGCTGTGTCCCCTCGTTTTGTTGCTGGGTGCCTGGCAGCAGAGCCCAACCCCAGCTGGCTACAACCTCCCTTCAGGGAGCTGCAGAGAACAATGACCTCTGCCCTGAGCCTCCTCTTCTGCAGGCTGCATACCCCCAGCTCCCTCAGCCTCTCCTCACAGGGCTGTGCTCCAGGCCCCTCCCCAGCTTCATCACCCTCCTCTAGACACTTTCCAGTACCTCAACAAAGTCCTAAGGAGGAATTTCTACTCCCTGTCTCCTCCCTCCCAAAACTTTGGCAGAACTTTCTAAATAACACCCTCCCAACCTGTATTCAAAGGAGGCAATTGCACTAAAATCATGACTGATTAATCTGCTAATTTACTCCACATGCAGTTGGGACTAGCTGGGCTCAAAGAGTAACACCCACATTACTTTGTACACTTTCTTCTGGGTGAAATCTGAATTCTAGTGCATTTTACAGCTTTACTAATGCTAAAGCTCATTTACAGCTTCAATTGAATTTGCACTTGGACGATCAAATAGAGCCACATAAGAGCACAGAATTGATCTTGCTTGTGAAAACTGCTGTTATTTTAGCCATTGCAAGCTGCCAGTGATAAGGCAAATATTAATTGGAATAAACAAACAGGCAGTTTATGTGATTTGCCATTTCAAATTGCATCATATTTTCCTTTGTGTCCTCAGTTAGAGTCATTATCTTATGTATCAATATTATACAGCTTATTAAAATATAAACTGCCCAATTTTTTATGAGCTGCTGTCTCTGAACTGAACACTGACAGACTCAATTTGCACATTTCATAGCAAACTTACAAGGTCTCCTTTTTCATTTCATGTCTTTATAGACCACCTAATCATACTGCACTATATTCATCACAGCTTCACCTAGAGACTCCAGCAATGAGGGGAAACCAGCTGCAGGGCAGAGACCAAGGCTCCCCAATAAGTCAGTTCCATTAAAATCAATTAATTAGTTTAGTAAATGATAAGAAAATTAACTTTGTGCCATAGTTTGGAAGCAAGAATTGGGTAAAGCCAAGTTTATCCTTTTCATACCCACTCCCACTTCCTGTGTTGTGGCTGTGATACTCTTTGGTGATGCCTTCTGAGTTTTACCCTTAAAGATAAACTGTTCCCTTTAAAAAATAACAACTTTAAAATAATTCCCAATTTCTTTTCCAAGAGTATTTAAACAAAAATTAAACTTTTCATAGTTCCAGGACCTGTGTAAAATTTATAATTAAATGTAAATAAAACAAATTGGAAATGTAAATAAGCAGACTATTTCTGTGCAAATGACTTTGTTTTGGCCTCTGGCTTTCCAGAATTTATTTACTTTAGTTTTTCATGAGAGGGAGAATTGTTGGAAGCAAAGATGTAGAGAAGAGCACAGCTCATATTGTGCACTTGGAGACCCAGTCAGGAATTCACAGAATGTCAGGGGCTGGAAGGGACCTCCAAATCTTATCCAGTCCAACCCCCCTGCCAGAGCAGGATCTCCTGGACCAGATCACACAGGAACACACCCAGGAGGGTTTTGAGTATCTCCAGTGAGGGAGACTCCACAACCCCCCTGGGGAGCCTGTTCCAGGGTTCTGTCACCGTCACAGGGAAAAACATTCCTCCTCATGTTTAAATGAAGCTTCCTATGCCTTAGCTTCCACCCAGTGCCCCTTGTGCTGTCCCTGGGCATCACCCAGCAGAGCCTGGCTCCAGCCTCCTGGCACTCACCCTGCACATCTTTAGAACCATTGCTGAGTTCACCTCTCAGTCTCCTCCAAGCTACAAACTCCAAGCCCCAGCTCCCTCAGGCTCTCCTCCTAACAGAGCTGTTCGATTCCCTTCAGCATCTTTGTGGCTCTGTGCTGGACTCTCTCAAGCATTTCTATGTCACTTTTGAATTGGGGGCCCCAGAACTGGACACAGTACTCCAGATGTGGCCTCAGCAGGGCGGAGCAGAGGGCAGGAGAACCCCTCTTGACCTACTAGCCACAGCCCTTCTAATCCATCCCAGAATGGCATTGCTCCTCCTGGCCACCAGTGCACAGGCTGTAGATTGTTTTGGGAACAAAATGGGGCTCGGTGTGTGATGCTTTGCTAAATCTAAAGCAGAGTTCAGCACCCTCCCCCCCCCCCCCCCCCCCCCCCGGCAGGCTGTTTCAGTTCCAAGAGCTGCTGCCAGCCAGGTGCAGGGAGTTCAGTGCAGAGGATCCTTGGGGCTGCCAGCTGGGACTCATCTCACAGCTGAATCCATCAGCAATCAGTGGGGCTTCTGGGTACTCAGGGCACACCTGAAAGCTTTAAAATCTTGAGTGGAGGCAGCGCCATTTTCTGTGGCTGAAGCTTTGTGCCTGGCAGCCCTGTGCTGTTTGGCTGTGGTGTGCAGTGTGCCCGGCCAGAGCCACCACGCGTGGCCCTAGCTGGTGGCTTCTGCAAACCCTGCTGCGTTCTCGCTGTTCCTGTGGTGCAAGCAGAGCAGATGTGGCCTCCCTCTGCTTTCACAGCATGTGGTAAGTCGTATGTCTGTGTAATGAGTAATGCAGCTGCGTCAGTGCACGTTCTCCCTCTGGTGAAGTGAGGATGTTTTTAAACCACTAAATTTCTTTATGCATTGAAATGTTAAGAGGCTGAGTTCTGTAAAGCTTAATTACTCCTTAAATGTTGTGCCTTTTGGTGCATCCGTTCACCAGTTAGAGGCAAAAGCAGGCAGAGTTTGCCTGTAAGTCTTAGTGCTTGAGCAAGACGTTCATGTTTATTTGCTTCTGGGATAGGCCCTCTTGTCCATATGCTCTTAGCCCCCTGGGGAGCCTCTGCTTTCTCCTTTCTGCACAGTTGTTCTTTTCTAAATTATTTGTAGTAGGCCCTTTCAACTCTGAGTCTTAAAGCAGGATTAAATTTGGTTAAGTTGTCGGAGAAATGGGAATTAAAAAAAAGGGGGGGGGGGCGTTAATTTGCTTCGGCCTGGCTTGCTTCTGACATATTTATTCTAAAACAAGATGATTAGCATAGCAAAACATGTTCCCAGAGTGTGTGAGTGTGCACTCCCATTGAGAAGGGATTTGCTGGCTGGCTGCTTGCAGCAACCCATCTTCTGCTCTAGGTTTTAATTTGCTTGTTTGGATGCTTGATGTGTTGTTAGGGGTTATAGGATTGAAAAGCTTCCAGAAATCTTCTCCAACCTCACAAAATATCACTCTGCAGAAGTCCATGTTTACTGTAGGGAAAGAGGTGTTCCCACCAGGAATTAGGTGCTTGTCTGTGGTTTTGGCAGAGGTCTGGACTCTGGGCATCCGGTTAAAACTTAGATCTTTGCCAGCCTGGCTAAGCAACAGCTGAGTTCTGACTCGCTTCACATGCAGCAATGTTTTGCACTCTTGTNCTTCCAACCTTACCATTCTATGATTCTATAAATGTTGGGGCTTGCAACCAAAATGGCTGCTGGACTGTGCTGCCAGTCCCACCTCACAGGCAGAAATCAGGGTGGCTGCAGATGTCTATCACCAGTTCCCTGCCTTGTTAGGTTCTGTGAAGTGCTGCTAAAACTGCTAACTTTTAAAAAGGAGAGAGTGCTTTGAGATCTACTCCACTGTGAATTCTTCTTGTTATATCACTCTCCTAGAATAAATTTCCTCTTATTATCAAAAGAGGATCCTGAAGATGAGTGGGGGTAGGGAGAGGGGAGAAGAGTCTTTCCTTCAGCATCTGTAAGTGAAAGGCTGCAGATGGAACTCAGGTGAAAGCACTGCAGTTGAGAGCTGAAGGGGAGATTCTGCTTTCACACACAGGTGGCTTGCTTTTGGCTTCCAGGCAGCTGCAGTGAGAACAGATCTTAGACCTAAGGCTGTGTGTGGTCTTTTGCTCTCAGTAAAGTGATGGAAAGGGCCAACAGACTTGATGAGCTGCTGCTGAAATTACTTGGAATGGACAAATAAAATTTAAACAGTAATTGAAGGGAGGATAAGAGAGTGAAAAACATTACTCCAGATGAATCCTCTAGTAGAAACTGGCTTTTGGAGGGACCAAGTTAGTATTAAAGACATGAAGAGGAGGGAGGGTGTAAGGCTGTGCAGTGGGACCATGGACTTCTCAGGTGATGGTGTGAAATGTCTGAGTGTAGCTTGGTCCACAGGTGCTGTTCAGTGTGTGTTGTAGTTGCCACTCTGAGCCTCAAGCTCATGTGATGTGTTAAGTATCAGTCTAGCTGAGAACTGCAACCTACATTTAGTTTTGATGAGGTGCTCACTATTTCAGTCCCTCATCTCCATCCTGCATATTTCATGGCCTGTGGCTTCACCACTGGCACTAAATCATATGCTTCAAATTAAGCATTTGTGAGTTGTTTTTTTTTTGTAACTAACCCTAAAACTTTCTTGATAATGTCACCTGTAGACAGGGGTATGGCTTTGTGATTGTGGAGATCAGAATCTGTGACAAGGTAAAGTCTGCTTTGTGCCATCCTCCTGCAGTCACAGAATCACAGAATGGTAGGAGTTGGAAGGGATCTCTGGAGCACAAGTCAAATCTCCCCTTTCAAGGCAGGTTCACTTAAAGAAGGTCACACAGGAACACATCCAGGCAGGTTTTGAGTGTCTCCAGAGATGGAGACTTTACCACCTCTCTGGGCAGCCTATTCTAGTGCTCCACCACCCTTGAAGAAGTTCATCCTCTTGTTTAGATGGAACTTTCTATGTTGGTGTCCTGTTAACGGGCACCACTGGAAAAAAACCTGGCCCCATACTCCTGATGCTCGTCTTGTGAGTATTATAAGCATTTATGAGATCTGCCCTCAGCCTTCTATAGCCATACTAAAAAAAAACAAAACCAAAAAGCAATTCTCTCAGCCTATTCTCTTAAGTGAGAACATAAGGCTAAGTGCAGGGTTCTGCACTTTGACCACAACAACCCCAAGCAGTGCTATAGGCTGTCCTCACAGCAGAGCTGCTGCAGCCCTCTGAGCATCTTTGTGGCCTCCTCTGGACCTGCTCCAGCACTTCCATGTCCTTCCTGTGCTGGGGGCTCCGGAACTGCACTCAGGACTCCAGGTGGAGTCTGAGGAGAGCAGAGCAGTTAGACTTGAAGCAAACTAGAGCTGAGGTGAAAGCACAGAACTTCTATTATTTTAGCAGCTGAGCACGTGGTTACATCAGAGTCAGTATTGTGTAGCAGATTGCAAGCTGGAGTGAAATTGCTTTTAAAAAATATCTGTATATGTTTTTCTAAAAGTGTGATCAAATCATTCAGCGGCACACAGAAATGTGTTCCTGGCTCAACTGTTAGATCACATCATTTTTATTTTATTTTTTTAAATTTTTATCTCCTTTTTTTTTTCCCCTCCCTGTGCTCTGAGAACAGATGGCAGCTATTTTTCTGAGCAGCGTGCAGCAAGGCTGGTGCAGTGCCTTGCCTTGTAAATGCTTTCCTGTGAAAGAGAAGTGCACATGGCCAAAATGAATCTACATCATAACATTGACTTGTGGTTTAGAAGGCAAACTTTTAATCAGCTTACAACAGTAGGCTGGTGATAATTACTTGGTGTCGTATCAGTCAAGTAGTTCATTACAAGAGGAAAATGAGCAATTAATCAGATTCAATTGCATGTGCTTTGCAGTAGGTTTGCTTTGGAGCAGATGTCTTTTCATAGGCATTTTTAATGCAATAATTGAGTGGTCCGTGACTTGAGGACAACTGCAGGCACTCCCCTGGTACAAAAGGCATTTGTAAATTTGGAGATGGTCTCTGTCACTTTACAGCCTTCCTGGGGTGTGGCTCTGATTGATTGGAGACTAACAGCTGTTTGGTATCTGGTGTGTGGAGAGGGCTACTGCAAGTGGCGTGCTGAAGCTCCTTGGCTGTTTATGTACATGTTTAGAAGTGAAGAGAAGAGAAGGCTTCGAGGAGACCTGATAGTAGCCTTCCAGTATCTGAAGGGAGCCTACAGGAAGGCTGGGGAGGGACTATTGACAAGGGCTTGTAATGCCAGGACAAGGGGAATGGGTTTGAACTGGCAGAGGGAAGATTGAAACTGGATGTTAGGAGGAAGTTGTTTGCAGTGAGGGTGGTGAGACACTGGCACAGGTTGCCCAGGGAGGTTGTGGCTGCTCCCTCCCTGGGAGGTGTTCAAGATCAGGTTGCAGGAGGCCTTGAGTGACCTGTGCCAGTGGGAGGTGTCCCTGCCTATGGCAGGGGGTTGGAACTAGATAATCCTTGACATCCCTTCCAACCTCACCATTCTATGATTCTAAGTGGCTGTCTTCAACAAAGGGGTTTTGGCTTTAAATTGTCACTACCTTAACAGTAGCATGGCACCTTGGAGAAGACTTGGTGAAGATGTCTGTCAACTCAGTGTGCTGTAGTGTGCCAGGACCAGAGGTCTGTTCCAGCCTCAGTGATTTTTCTGATTCTCTCCTCCACCACAGTGTCACAGCAACACACAAGGTGGTAAAACCCCTCAGGATCACCAAGTCCAACCTGTAACCCCACTCAATAAGATTCACTTTAAATGCTATCCCTAAGCACCACATCCAAATGACTCTTAAACATATCCAGGGTCCGTGGCTCCACCACCTCCCTGGGCAGCTCAAAAGAAACACTGGTTCAAGAAAATGCTGTGTCCTTAAGTCACTTAGAGTTATAAATCAGAATGAAGCTACCAAGTGTTGTAAATTTAAGCCTGCTTGCCAGTTTATGACTCTTTCAATTGCCAACTGTAATGTGCCATGTTATAGAAGCATTGTTAGGAGCTGTATTTAAGTTAATGCTATGTTGAACACCCAGCTTTGCATTATTCTGAGAAGCCCTCAGTGTTCTCTTTGATACAAGTGTGATATGAAGAAAAAAACCCACGAACCTATTTCTTATTTCACAGCATTCGACAAAAGAAAGGAAACTTACCTCAGAAGCACTGGGCCGGACCAGCCAGCATAGTGAAATGCAAACCTTGCCCCATGGCACATGCCAGTGCTGTCTGTGGGTCTGATGGGCACACATACACAAGCAAGGTAAGTTCAGCTGGGGACCTGAAATCCTGTCAGCCAGGCTGCAGCACTAAGCTACAACAGCTTTCATTAACAGGCAGTGTTAGCTGACAGCTTGCTGCAGCTTCACAATTTATTTTTGTGTATAAGAAGTGCTGATAAATGAAGATTTTTTTACATACTTGACAAACAGCAAATGGGAATGACAAATCAGAACCTCATGACTTTGTGATTCATGCTTCTCTAAATAGCTCATTCTTGCTAATGAAGTACAACACTTTCAGTATTGAGGAACTGTGTCCAATTCTGGGACCCTCAATTCAAGAGAGATGTTGAGCTGCTGAAAGGTACCCAGAGAAGGGCAGCAAGGCTGGTGAGGGGCCTGGAGCACAGCCCTGTGAGGAGAGGCTGAGGGAGCTGGGAGTGTGCAGCCTGCAGAAGAGGAGGCTCAGGGCAGAGCTCATTGCTCTCTGCAGCTACCTGAAGGGAGGTTGTAGCCAGCTGGGGTTGGGCTCTGCTGACAAGCACCCAGCAACAGAACAAGGGGCACAGCCTCAAACTGTGCTAGGGCAGGTTCAGGAAGAAATTGTTCATGGAAAGAGTGATTTGGATTGAAATGGGCTGCCTGGGGAGGTGGTGGAGGCCCCGTCCCTGGAGGATGAAGCACTTAGTGTCATGGGTTAGTTAATGAGAAGAGTTAGGTGATAGGTTGGACTCAATGATCCTGGAGGCATTTTTCAACCTGCT
>VWZE01010064.1:140263-210924 GCA_013396675.1 Eubucco bourcierii | reverse complement strand
AGGGAGGTTGTAGCCAGCTGGGGTTGGGCTCTGCTGACAAGCACCCAGCAACAGAACAAGGGGCACAGCCTCAAACTGTGCTAGGGCAGGTTCAGGAAGAAATTGTTCATGGAAAGAGTGATTTGGATTGAAATGGGCTGCCTGGGGAGGTGGTGGAGGCCCCGTCCCTGGAGGATGAAGCACTTAGTGTCATGGGTTAGTTAATGAGAAGAGTTAGGTGATAGGTTGGACTCAATGATCCTGGAGGCATTTTTCAACCTGCTTAATTCTGTGGTGCAACAGGGGGGAAAAATGGTTCAATGAGATTTGTTGGTGCAGACAAGAGGATTTGTGGATAATTCTTGTTTAAGATTTGCTCTCCAAATGCTAAAATAACTGGCAGCAGTATTGTTCTGCGAGATATATATATATATATATATATATTTTTTATCCAGGTTGCATGGATAGCACATAAAAATATTTTAAACCACAACCGTAATAGGCTTGTGTTTGCCAGATGCAGCATATATGGTACCACAAAAGAAATTCCCCAAACCCAGCAGGGATAAATTGACTCAATGAAAGGGCTTGACTCCATGACAGAATTTGACTTTGCATCCCATTCAGCAGTCCACTTCCACTGTCAGATAAAGCTTTCCATGTCTGGGGCATGTGTTCTGTAAGAAGCACCTCAGGTGCTGGAAGTCATGTTTAGGGAATAACCCTAAGGTTTTCTTCCCTTCCTGTCAGACTTGACCTTGCATGCAGGAAGTAAAACCATCCTTTAAAATCTAAAACCAGCTTGCCAAAAATCCAGGAAAAGAATCAGGGGACAGAAATATCTCTGCTGTGATGTGACCATGATGATGATAGTGCTGCTGCACCATGTTCTTGGCTGGGCAGTTTGAATTCTTGAGTTTACAATGCTGCTTCTGCTGTCTGAAAGATGTGTGTGGCCGAAGGAGCGAATCGGCAGCAACTCTCTCAGCCTTAGGCAGAAGATGAGCTCCAAGCTGCCTGTTAGAGAAGATACTGCAGAAGTTTGCAGAGCAGTAATTATAGCATTGGTATTTAGGGTTCAAATTTGGCTTATTTTGCAAACACCTTTTTCTGTCTGAGCTCTTGAGAGTATGTGAGAGGTTCTGCAGGAAAGAGCTTTCATTGCTGTTCTGCCACCCTACTGAACTCATTTCTGTGCAGCTTACCTGCTTCTCTCTTAGCTGTCTTGTTTGGGCCTTCTATTTCTTACTGTAATGTTCAAATGGGATTTGTCAGAAATTCTGCCATAAATCCACCAAACTGTTGTGGCTGTGATGCAAGCCTGATCTCTGTAACCAAGACATCAAAGGATTCCTGTTGCTGACATGCTTGACTACCAAAGCCAAACCTCCCAGAAGCTGCCACTACCTGAGTGGTTTGTGGGGGTTGGTGGTTTGGGTTTGGGTTTTTTTTAAGGAGTCTTTTAAAAACTATTTTGAAGCAGGTTTATCTCATCTCTGTTTTTTATGTTTAACTCTCAACTGGGCTTGTCCAAGCAAGTAAAAATGACAACATGCACAAGGTCCCAAGTGCAACAACTTTTTCTCCATGGGTTTTGTCCTTGCTGTGTCCCGTTGTCCGGAGACTGCAGGGTTTCAGTGCTTTTGACGTCTGTCCCAGAGGAGCAACTGCTTGTCACATCATAGATATGTAGCTGCTTTTTCTACATTTTTTTTTTTTTGATGGAAGGCTCCTCCAGTGTCATACTGATTGATAATCTTTCTGCAGCATCAGTCTTAGTGAGAGGATTTGTCTGCTTAACCTTTACACAATATCAAGGAGATGGTTTTTCGCAGAACTGTAGTTCCGTGCTGCGTGCAGCACACAGTGAACGTGTGACTACGTCACTGCAGCAACCTCTAGAACATCATCATCTCTGCAGTTTCTTCTGGAAGCTTTGCTGTCTTGGCTGATTGATTTATTTCCTTATTTTCAACAGACAAAGTTTGGTGAAAGAGCTGGAAATATTTTAGGCACAGCATTAAAACCAAATGCTACATTTTAATGTCCTAATAAATAATACTTTTATGATCAGTAATGGTCAGAAGTTTGTGATAGCTTTTATGACCAGAATACAACTGGTCCTGCTCTTGCAGGGAGTTGGACTTAAACCCCTTATATCCTGTGATCCTGTGAACTACTTGGAAACATAGAATGGTAAGGTTGGAAGGGACCTCAAGGATCATCTAGTTCCAACCCCCTGCCATAGGCAGGGACACCTCCCACTAGTACAGGTCACTCCAAGCCTCCTCCAACCTGGCCTGGAATACCTCCAGGGAGGGAGCAGCCACAACCTCCCTGGGCAACCTGTGCCAGTGTCTCACCACCCTCACTGCAAACAACTTCCTCCTAACATCCAGTTTCAATCTCCTCTCTGCCAGTTCAAACCCATTGCCCCTTGTCCTGACATTGCAAGACCTTGTCAATAGTCTCTCCACAGCCGCCTTGTAGGCTCACTTCAGGTCCTGGAAGGCTACTCCAAGGTCTCCTGGAAGCCTTCTCTTCTACAGGCTGCAGAGCCCCAACTCTCTCAACCTGTCCTCACAGCAGAGCTGCTGCAGCCCTCTGAGCATCTTTGTGGCCTTCTCTGGACCCACTCCAACACTTCCATGTCCTTCCTGCACTGGGGGCTCCACAACTGCACCCAGGACTGCAGGTGGGGTCTGAGGAGAGCAGAGCAAAGGGGCACAATCCCCTCCCTTGCCCTGCTGCCCACACTGCTTTTGCTGCAGCCCAGCACACAGTTGCTGTCTGGGCTGCACTCACGCTGGAGCCTCATGTTGAGCTTTGCATCACCCCAGACCCCCAGGGCCTATTCCTCAGGGCTGCTCTCAGCCATTCCCCACCCAACCTGGATTTGTGCTTGGGGTTCCTCTCTAATTACACTACTGGTTTTCACCAGAAAGGGTCAGGAAAGCAAGGTGACCTTAAGTCACTAAATTCAAACCATTTCTTTATAATTTTTTTTATGTGCTGTGCTGTTGGCAGAATTATTCCTGGCACAGCAGCACTGGCATAGTCTGCTGTTGACTGTGAAAATGCACAATGGTGGACATAAGAGTGTGGGCAAATCCCATGCTGCTTTGCATTTGTGTGTGGGTGTTCATGTCTAGCTCTGCATCAGCTGCCTGCTGAAGGTGCAATGCCATGCTGTGCCAATGAAAGCATTCTTGCTAAGCCTGTAAACGGTAGATGGAGAGTAGCTGCTACATTTCAGGGTGGGGAAAGTTACTCTTGAGGAAGAAATGTCTTCTGAACTGGTGTATTGTCCATTCTCTCACAGAGGCAGGCAGCATATGTGTGCACACCAGTGCTTTGATCTGGCCTGGCTCAGTCTGATTTTTGCCTTTTCCTGCTGGCACAGTGTGGGGTCAGGCGAGAGACAGGGTTTGGCCTCGCAGCTCCTGGGCTGGCGTAGCAGCATCAAAGTGTGTCACTGTGACTGGTGGCCGTCATTCAGTGCTGTCAGTACCAGGGATTGTGCTTCCTGCTCCTTGAACTGTTAGCTGGGGTAAAAATGAATGAAAAGGCAGGACAGAAGTAGGACTGACTGATAAAATGCAGATGATGCTTGGGTGTCAATAAACACACAGTAAGTGGCATTAAGAGAAAAATAACCAAATACACACATCAGGCCCTTGGTTAGCCTTTTGATCTCAGAATAATCCTGGCAGTTTCTCGGGAAATATTGCAATGATCACTGCCAGGCAGAAATGCAAATAAAGTGTGGAAAAAGGAAACAAGAACAAGCACAAAACACTGCTGCTCTGTAAGCCCTCGGACTTCTCATTGCCTTCAGTTACCATCACTTCATCTCAACACTGACATGGTAGAACTAGGAAGTGCTCAGGGAAGGGCTGTCAGAGGTGTGGAATCTGCCAGGAAGCAGAGAATTATCTGGAACACTTGAGCATGACCGTGTATGAAATCATGCCTGCCGCTGGAAAAGGAATGTGGCGCTTCATGATACAAGATCTGAGGAAATAAGTCAGTGGTTTCAGAACAAAGTGCTTTCATTTTTTTTAGCTCTGCATAGAATTGTGACATTCACTGCAGCACAGCATTGTGCAGGCCAAAGATATAACTGGGATTTAGCTAAATCCGTGGAGAATGCATCCACTGCAGGCTGGTAAACCTCTAGCACAGAGTCCCTAAGCCAGCGATGACCAGAAGCTGGGGTGATTGGTCTGCTTTGGCAGGACCGATTCGTTCTGTTCCTTATTTGCTCTTTCTTTTACTCCTTTGTAGGCTTCTTTCTTTTAAGGATTTGTAACTTGACAGGTTGGTAGGCTGAGAAATGAAGGGCTGAACTAAAGTAATTCTCAGTTCCTTATGCAAAAGTGGAGGGAAGCATCTGTATCTTTAGATAAGGCAAGCTAATGAGGGAGCTAACACTCCTCCTCAGCAAAGTACTGCTCTTTAAGAAAGGAGCATATTCCTCTTCCACTTCAGTTTTGTCCTGGGTTGACATTTCTTTCTAAAGAGGTCCTGAGTATTCCCTATATCATCACTTGGCATTTTTAGTTTCAACCCCTTCAAAATTTAGTTTCAGACCTTAAAGCATTTTAAAGCAAAATTAAGACTGCAGAACTTTGTCTGGGATGATGCTTAATGAAGCTTGAGAAATGTGGAGGATTTTGATTTGTTCTCTTAAAAAAAAAAAAAGTCTCTAAGGATTCAATCCTAGGAAAGTAACATAAAATGCATTTTCAGTTGTTGTTCTTTTAAATGATGTCTTAGTCATTCGTGACTGGATAATAAAATCTTCCATTCATAAAAGCTATATGGCAGAATAGCAGAGGCATTAGCTTGCCAGTTTGCAGTGTTTGATGATCCCCAGACTGTTACACTCTTTGTTCTAGCACTTTCTGAAGAGATTGCATTCTGAAAGAAACCATTTTGCTTGTTTTAATTGTAGTGCTGGTAATTGTGGGACCCTGACTGTGCCTACCCACTTCAGTTCTAAAGGATTAGGATGCTCTGAAGGCAGCCGTTTGAGAGCAGCAGAGGCAGTGTTACTGGCCCCATAGAAAGATTGCAACCTAGTGTTGTGCCTGGATGCTTCTAGAGGTGCTCAGTAACTGATTCTGTGGGTGAAAAAAAACAGTGAAACACAATTCTAGGTCCTCACTCAGGGAAACTAATGTGTTGGGTTCATGGCAGGTCCAAGCCTCCTCAGGAGGTCACTGTGGCACTGTCCTCAGGTTTTTCTAACTGCATGACTTTTCCTGAAAACAAATCTTGGTTGGTTGGGTTTTTTTAATTACTGAAATGTCTGTCTTCGTGAATGACATAATAGACCTAGAGGCAAGAATTCATTGACAAAGCTGAGGAGAGTGGCCTAACCCAGGCACTCAATACCAGAAGCACAGTGAGAAAAGTAAACTCCAGCACAGTTAAACTTACTGTTCAGTTGGTGTTAAAGCTCAGGATTTTCCCCATACATGGAAGCCTTCAGCCTCTAAGCTGGTTTGCTGAAGGCTAGTCAAAGCAGTCTTCTCTCTCTTGGTGTTGATTTCCAACACAAAATGAACAGGGAAATGGTGAGAAGCTCATGCCCGGATCGTGTGCTGCAAGGGCTTGGAAATGACCTGAACTACTGCAAAGGTACTGAGCGCTTGGATGGATCTTGAGTTGATTTAGCTTCCTAGGAGCTTCATCTCACCATCCTTCAACTTTCTGCTTCTGTTTTCTAAAGTCTCTTCAAAACTTACCTCTGATTTCAGGGGTTCCATTTGCTTCACAGAAGTGCTGAAGTTGAAGGGGATGAAGGTGTTTGGCTGTGGTGTGGAGTGAAATTGTTGTTGTTCTGTTTTCCAAATGGCAAACTCCTTCACTGCCTACGCATGGCAGAATTTGAGCACTGATGTGACCTGTATCGACCCAGTCATTATCCCCTTTTCCCAGCAGTTCTTCCTCTCTTTCTCTCTCTTTTCCTCTTTTCTCTTTCTATAATTTTTCTGAAAACTTCAAGAACTGCCACCCTTCTCCTGTTAACTTTTTGAGTTCCGTGGGTTTAGCGTTGTCACAAACCTCACCCAGTCTCCAGTTATTGCTTGAAAAACAAAGCTGTTCAAATGCACATTGTCTCCCATATCCTAACACTTCAGAAAGAGAAAGTGGTGCTTGCTGGGCCCCCCAACAGCTCTGTTTGATACTCTGGCAACACAAAGCACTTCCACAAGGTGTTGCAGTTTGCAGAGCTCTTTAAAGTACTAATGAATTAAGCTTATGAGGTAAGCCCTGTAAAGAGCACTCTGTAATTAGTTAATGTTTTTGTCAGCAACACATTAAGAAGAATAACTCTGTAGCTGTCGGGTTTACAGGAAGTTTAATTAAGCTAGTTAATAAAGCAATTACCTGAACATGACGATGACTGCACTTAACTAATTAGAAAATGAAAATAAGGATGATCTTAAATTGCCAAACATACCACCTCGATGACTAATGGGCCCTTCAAAGATGGAAAGGTACATTGGTATAATTATTATGCTGTAATTAGGTACACTGTTGTTCTGCAAATTTTAATTAAATCATGGCAAACTAATTAAACCCAGGATCATGTATCTTTTTGTTTGAAAATGGGAAAATCACCTCCTGGTGTCATAAAGTCAGGTAACAAGTTTGATGCTGAGGGGGATGCAAGAGAAAGAACTTTCTAACAGTCTTGAAATGGGAGGAAAAAATAATACCCAAACTCTTAGCTGGATGTGCAGAGTGTGAGGGCTGCTGCACCTAATTAGGAGTTGTCTGTATTCAGAAGCACAATTAACAAGTGTTTGTTAATGTGTCCATGTGTTGAGTATTTAGTGCAACACAGTTTGGTTTTCAAGATCCAGCTCAGGGCTGGACTCTGTGTCCTGTAGGTGTGGTGTGCTGCTTCCCAGCTGTGGTTTGACATAGCTTTTCCTGACCAGGGTTGGCCAAAGGGATGACCCAGCCTGTCCTGATGCAAAACAAGATGCTTAGCAAAGGTTTATCAAGTGTCCTCCTCTCAGAGCTGGGTTGGGTGAAACTCTGTGCTTTTAGGTTCAGTTTTGTAAGGGACAGTTAAGGAAACGGGAGGGAGAGGTGGGGAAAGTAGGACGTGGTTAAAGAAACGCCCAGAGAAGTGGTTCTTAAATCTGTGCTCCCTATGCAAGCTAAAAGATTGTTGGTGGGAGGTGCAGGAAGTTGCTCTTTCCTCTGCCCCTTCTCTTTGCCCTCGTATTATTGTCAACCAAGGAGTTCAACTCTTTGCTCTGAGCTCAGAGTCTAGGCCCAACATAGTGCACTGTGACTTGAAGCTGTATGCTGCAGATCTGTTACCACATCTCACACTGAGCTGTGCTGTGCTGGTGATAGGCAGTTTGAGTTTCCCTTACAGTTTGGAAGGCTCTGGCTGTCTACTGTAGCGAAATGCTGCAAGAGCTACTCTGAGTTCATGCCAACAAGAGCTCACCTGGTGTAGAGGTGGTGGTTTGTGTTGAATGAAATGTCTGTAGAAAATAAAAGTGTCACTGTTTGATGGAGTTTCCTGGCAATCAGGATTTTGAATGGAGTATTCCCATATCTCTTTCTGGAAATCAATGGCTTGCACGAACAGGAACTGTCCTCATGGTTAGAGGAAAAATATTCTACAGCTTTGTTGCTCCAGCAGTAGATATTTCAGTATTCATTCCTGTTTCATTATTTGGTTAATTTTGTTGCAAAGGTTCCCTAAATGCAGCAATAGTCCTGGCGTGAGGCTTGCAGTGTTACTGATTTTTATTCTCACAAACAAGAAGTCTCCAGAGGTCTGTGGGTCTAAGGGCAAGGTACCTACAGTAGGTCACTCATTTGACTTGGGCACATCTGGCCACTGTACTCCCAACAGGGTAGATATCCCTGCAGTCTGGACTAGTGAGACTGGAGTCCTATAATCCAGAAGCTATTTGAAGCTGTTACTGCATACTCAAATCCTAAATAATAAACTTTCCCTGTCAGAAGGCAGAGCACACAGAGCTCTGCTCCGTGCCTGCTGCAGCTGCACACTCTGTTTGGCTGGAAGCATGAGGTGAGCAGTGTTATTTGCTGAAGTGATGTTTATCCCCATGCCATCCTGTTTGTGTGGTGGTTTTCTCTGCGTGGTCTGGAGGAATGAGCAGAGCATCAGGTGTAAGGCAGACCTCTGGAGTGCCTTCTGATGCGTGGTGGTGTCCTGAGATATTTGTCCAAGTTATTTTTAGATATGCTCAAAGAATGACATTTTATCTTCTGGTCAGTTAATGTGCTCAAAGAATGTTTTTCTGTCTCCTGTGTTTCTTCTGACACTGTCTTGCAGGGGTGTTTTTGCCACAGTAAGCAACCAGCAACAGCGAGATCTGTGCCCTGCCCTGGATAACCTTTGTCAAACTCAAGGGAGCTGGGAAGTGCAGCTTCTGAACTCTGCTTAAATAACAATCCAATTCTGCAAATTCCTGAACTTCCTTTCAAATCCCACTTAGATTTCTGATGAAGTGGAGAAGCTTTTGCATTGCAGTGGTGTCACACAGCAAATTCAAAATCTCAACAATCCTCTACCAATTTTATATCCCAACTAGAGAAAGTAGCCCTGCAGAACCACTGATCTGTGTGTTGTGGCTGCTTCTGTGACAGCTTCCCAGCTACAGCCCATGAATATATACATGGCTGCAAGGTATTTCACCTGGCATGGTAGGAATTGTGAGAACAGCTCAAACAGGCTTCTGTGAGTCAAGCAGCAGGAAGAGCTCTGGGCAGTTTCTTCCAGGTTAAGGGCTGCTTTGTCATGTTGCTGGGTTAGAGATGCTGTGAATTAACAAGACATTGTTGTGGCCCAAGAGGTGATGTTCTCTCAGAGATGGCTCCTTGCTGTTCCCTTTAGTCTTTGGAGAAGGAGTCTTCACTAACAGTTCTGCAAACTCAGGTTGGAAAACAAAAAGGTCTTTTTAATCCTGTGTGTGATGGGAATAACCCTTTCATAGGATTCCCATGATGAATCCTTTCATATAGAGGATACTGATTGTTTTGGGGGGAGCCAGCAACCTAAAACTTTGTCAAAGCCACTGGTCACTGTTGGAAAGAGAAGGGGCTTGCTTTGAAGGCAGTCATCTCTTGTAGCCTGCACAAAGGCAGGACAGAAATATTTGGGATGTTTTGGGGGTGGGGTTAGATGCATCACAACCTGTTTGGTTTTGTGTGGTGGTTTGTTTTTTCCTCTCTTAGTATAATTTCTTTCAAGGTTATTACTTAAAATTCCTACACTTAGATTTCTACTGAGGCCAGTGAGCAAAAGGCAGAACTTACCCTAAGTTGTACCTCTAGCTTTTAACAACTATGGGTAAAACAAGTTGGTCTAATTGGGATATGGCAATGTTTATCTCCTTTCTCTAACCTTGCCTAGCAGGGAAAGGATATTTTTAGTTTTGTTTTTCCATATTCTGATGTTGCTCAGTCCAAACCAATTTGGCTTTGCACAGGCTGGTTTCCTTGCGATTAACATGCCTTGTCAGTTTCTAAATCCTTGTTACTTTGTTGTCCTTAATTCCTGAATCTGTTGTTTTACCGTGGTTAAGGCTTGTCAGAGTTGAATGTTTTAATTATGAAGTTGAGCCCACAGAATCTGGGGTAAGAGCTATAAAATACCTTTATGGGGCATGTTACTGCAGTGGTAATTTATTCCTTCGTATTGTTCTGGTAACTTCAGAGAAAAATCCAAGCAATCAAACAAAACCACCTTGGTGTGTAGCTGTAGTAGTGATGTGTAAATACCATCCTGAGAAAGGCAATATGGGAACTGTGCAGAATAAAATAACCTTCAGCTTTCCAACAAATGCACCCTCACTGAGGGACAGGGAGAGATGAGCTCTCGGGCACTGTGAGCTTGTTTCTTGCATTCAGCTCCCTTTAATTCTTTACAATCCAGCTTTCTCACTTGGCTCTGATCATACTCTCACTGCTCTGTAAAGCAACTAAACTCCCCTTTTTGGTGCTGTAGACATGCAGGATGTAGTGGCTGTGAGTTTCATTAGCATTCCCATGGAATAATAAACTCTAGATAAGTTAAAAGCAGTAGGCTGTGGTGGGAGTTCTGTGGGCTTGGGGTGAATTGCTGGAGGATGGAGGGTTGGGAGGAAGTGCACTTAGTACACTGATGGGCTTGGGAAGGGGTTTATTTGACAAGAGCTTGTAGAGGTAGAATGAGAGGGAATGGATTGAAGCTGGCAGAGGGGAGATTAGACTGGAGATTAGGAAGAAACTCTTTCCACTGAGGGTGGTGAGACCCTGGCACAGGTTGCCCAGGGAGGTAGTGGATGACTCCTTGGGGGTGTTCAAGGCCAGGCTGGCTGAGGCCTTGAGCAACCTGGGCTCATGGCAAGGGAGTTGGAATTGGATGTTCTTTAAGGTCCCTTCAACCCAAACCATTCTCTGATCTGATTGTTATCTTCATTTAAATTGACTAGAATTCAGTTGATAGAATTCCCTTAAACACATCCTCCTTAAGTTGGATATGTTACCTTCATGTTTGCCCATTACAAGGCTCTAGAACTTCGTGATTGGATGTGCCATAATGCAACTCTTTGTGCTCACTGTTACCAGACTGCCTCCAAAAAACACCAGGAAGGGGAGGGTGGAGGATGGTTTGTGTGGGTGGGTTATACTTGTCTCAAATCCTGTTTGTCAAGGTATTGGCATCCAGCAATGAATACTTTGGGGGGTTGTTACAGCAATTTGCAGCATGCTAAAACAATTTTAATCTAGAACTGTGTTTCATTCTGGTTTCGAGTTTTTTGAGAGTTTGGGTTTGGGTTTTTTCTTGATGTTTTGAGGTGTGTTTGTTTTGTTGTGGGTGGTTTTTTGTTTTAGAGGCAGGGAGTTTGACTTTCTTTACACAGCAAAGACCAGTGATGTAGGAGGACAACTCATAGCAAGGACATGTTTTCTCCCCCTGCCTTTCTGATTGAACCATTTGATGGGTTTGGAGAGATGGATTCATATGTAGAATGTCATGGATTAGTTGTTTGTCTGTTTATTATTTATTTATTCTCTTTCCGTTTGCAGTCTTCCACAGTGTCAAAAGCAATGTTTTTATTTAGACACCCAGGTAACTACCAGCAATCATTAGAAGTCTGAATATGTAACACTTCACTGTTGGCTGCTCAGCATTCCAACAACTCAGAAAAACAACCTTTTTGTAGGGAGTGTTGTTCTAAATATGTGTGCTGAAGCCTTACTGAATTAAAGGAGCCTGCATCTTATTTCTGTCTTGGAAAATGAAGTTGCTTGCCCATACTTTGCTGGAAGTTGTAGATCCATCAGCCATATTTTGCANACAGTTTTTGGGGGGTGGTTGTTGGTTTGGTGGTTTTCATGGTTATTCAGTAGCTGAATTTTTTTTTAGTTGTCTTTAGTTCTCATCATCACAATGTGTTTGCTGATGGAAAACAATCAGCAGCAATTATTTTCTTGGCTGCATTACCTCGAAGGACAGAACATGATGTGCTGCTAGTAGCAAAACCTAACTTGGGGCTTTTATTTTTTCCACATGTGTGGAAGAATCATAGAATGGTAAGGTTGGAAGTGACCTCAAGGATCATCTAGTTCCAACCCCCTGCCATAGGCAGGGACACCTCCCACTAGTACAGGTCACTCAAGGCCTCCTCCAACCTGACCTTGAACATCTCCAGGGAGGGAGCAGCCACAACCTCCCTGGGCAACCTATACCAGTGTCTCACCACTCTCACTGGAAAGAATTTCCTCCTAACATCTAGTCTCAATCTCCCCTCTGCCAGTTTAAAGCCATGAGAAGGCAGCAGTGAATGAGAGAGGATGGTATACTTTATAAGTAAGCTCCTATATTAAAGTTATAACAGGTGTGTAGTGAGAGAAGCGGCAGTGAGAAGACTCTGCCATGTGTACTTTGAATTGCTATGTGAGTAACGATGGATGGAGCAAACAATAAAATCTGACCTGTCACACTATGCTTATGAGGCTGTAAGCCTTAAGGCATTTGTAATGGGCTTCAGCCAGCAATGTTAATGAAGGTGGATTGAACAGTTAGGTTATTTGAATGATACAGACTGCTTTACATTTCCGGTGTTCCAAAGCAAAGGCTGGGAACTCAAAGGAGCTGAAACCGTAAGGCTTGTTCTTTATCAGCTACCTCCTGTTCCGTTATGTAACAGAGCAGGCAAAGGAGCAGTGTTTAGAAAACAGGTTCATACTGTGTGCAGTGTGAGTTGCTTAGAATGATTCTGTGGGGCACAGTTGTTTAAACAGTAG
This sequence comes from Eubucco bourcierii, assembly GCA_013396675.1. NCBI lineage: Eukaryota > Metazoa > Chordata > Aves > Piciformes > Ramphastidae > Eubucco > Eubucco bourcierii. The sequence goes on along the minus strand of VWZE01010064.1, from coordinate 198,645 downwards.
ATGGGAGATGCCATGCACATAATTTCCATTAACAATAATGGGATTTATGTGTGTATCTCCTGCACGTTACGCACCGTGCTCAAATGTGCCCCTGTAGCATAATTTGGGTAGAAAATGGATCTAGGGGTTGACATTACTCAAGGAGTTGTCAGTGTGGTGTAAAGTGCACAACACACTTCATACATTGCCAAGGTTTCCTAGCAAACAGAGGTGCACTAGTCTGTGTTTTAAATAGTCCTGAACAAAGGTGTTGCATCTTACTCTGTGCTTGTTGGTAGAAAGAGAACACCTTGATGTTGGACACACAGGGGTGAGGAGATGCTGTGGAGGTGTTGCAGGTAGAGTGGTCTGAATGTTTCCAGTCAAAGCACTGTATAGAAAAATGTCCCTCTGTGCTCACAGCTCAGCACAGTGATTTTGAGAGTACTTTCACTGACTCTAAGGCAAAATTCTGAGAGGAACCTGTCTGGACCTTGAAAATATCCATACCTTGGGCTGGAAATCAACTGAGAACCTACTTGTTAACTTGCAGGTTGGCAATTCTTCCTTAAGAGATAGAGCTGTCCATATCCTCATCTCCATTTCTCCTTCCCTATGCCTCCAGGTACTCTGCATTACAGTCTTTGATCCATCCAACCAAAGGAAATGCCAGGAAGGAGTTTGGGTTCTCTGGGAGCATTGTGTCGTCAGCTGCAGAGGGCACAGAAGGTGGTTTGGAACTGATGGTCTTAGCAGAGAGTCTGTGGGAAGGAGAAGGAAGAATGCTGACAACAGAGTAGTGTAGGGGACATAAATTTGGACTTTGTTTCACTGTTTGTGGAACAACTCTAGTATCCTGGGTCTGTGCCCAGTCACAATTAGGTGATGCAAGTGGAGTTCCTTGATCACTGCACAAAGCAGCCATGGAGAGCTCAGCTAACTGCATTCCTCTCACCTGTGATATTTTTGGCATAAATAGAGGAAAGCAGAGACGAGAGGTTAAAATCCCTGCAGCTATACCCATTAATTTTTATTTCTCTGTGCTTCAGACTGCTCTTCAATGATTCTCTGTAACACATTTTAATGTACTGCATATAGAAATAAACATCTAGGAAGAAAGGATCACAGTCAAAAGTACAACATTCTTCTAGTTTGCCATAATGTAATCCTACCAAAAGCAGCTTCTGCTCCAAATTGCCTTTTTCCTAGAAGAAAATGGCATCTAGTGTTCCATGGGTATGGTAGTGGAGAGGACATTTTTTGTTAATACAAGTTTATTTTTTTTTTCTTCCTTCTGTTGTTACCTGCTCAAACCAAGAAGAAAGTGTGAAGCAGGTCGTTTTAGGTCTAGCTGCCTGTGCTCATTTCTTTTCCTCACAGGAGATCCTGATGAAAAGGTAGGGAAATAAAGGAGAAGAGGAAGTTTCCTAGTTTAGATTCCACTAAGGCAGGTTGTAAGAGCTCACTCTGAATTTCTGCAGATTCATAGAGCAGATATCTCAAAAGACTTTTAGTAACCTGCATTGTCAGGTCAAAAGAGACTTTTTATTTCTTTTTTTTTTCCAGAGTGATACAGTGGAGAGTGAGTGCTGAGATGTCTTTTAAAGAAAAGTTTCCTCTGGTATTATGAACAGGGCAAGGAGCCTTTAAAAACTTCAGTAACTGAAGGGGGGTGGTGATGACTTTCTTCAGCTGATGACACAGACATTGTGCTGCATTGCATGGCAAGAACCAGTTCAGGAGCATGAGCAATAGTTAAGAGAAAGGCAGAGGCTTTCAGAGAAGATAGGCTCTGTTATTTGAGATGTCTCTTCCAATTCCTGTGGAGGATAAGACAGAAAAACCTGATAGGAGGCATTTTTAATCTGGGGTTCTTTCTGCCCAGCCCTGCAGCAACATGCAGATACTTCTTGTGTCCTGGGGCAGTGCCCAGCAACATCAGACAAACTCTCCCCATTCAACTGTGTCTTCTGCAGACCTTGACTATCCCTGTGTGAGCACTGGGGTGGTGAACTGGAACTGCTGATGGGGTGCAGTCAGCAGAAGGATGTTTTTGTCCTATTGCATGTCTGCACTACATAGTTCTTAAATTGACCTGAAGTCTTAGTGCATTGTTGAGACAATTTTTTGTTGTAGCAGACGTGTGGCCACATCACCAAATGCATTTTGCCTGCTGCCATGTCCTGGGCTTCATTTTTTGTGTTGCTTTTGGGCTGTTTCTAATTCCTGTTAGGGGCCAGCAGAAGTGTTAGATTGAGCCTGCCAAGTGGAGAGCTGAAATCTGTCTGTTTTCAGTCAGTATTGTAGTGGAGGGGTAATTAATGCTAGATGATATTTTCAAAAAATAATAGTTTGTTAATATTCAATATTCAGAACTCTCAGTCCCCTGATCGCTAATTTTAATAACAATTGGTTCTTTGCATTGGTCTTGGAAACTTTATACAGGTTATAACAGGGTCTAGAAATAACTACTAATATATAACATTAATTGAGCTCAATGGAACTGGCAGAGCAGGCTTTGTGGTCAGTGCACTGCTTGTGGTCAATACTCTGCTTGCCCACTAGCAGGACTCAAGGAGCTCCTTTCTGCTTACGGCAGAAGGCAATGGTGAGTTACAAGAGGCTTTAAGCATTTACTCCCAAAACATTATCAGACAGTACCCAAAGCATGTGGAGGGGTTGCTGTTGTGGTCTCAAAGCTGTTAGAGGCTTTGGAGTTTCCTGGGCTCTTTTCTCAGGCAACTGGAGTCTGCCACAGGCTCTGGCCTGGTTTCTCTTGACTCTCCATTCAGCAGAAGCCTTTCAGAAGGGCAGGCAGGATGCAGTACAGACTTGCCACAATGTCAGGCTGGCTGTGCAGGCCAAGTACCTGCAGGCATTTAGAGCCTGTTCCTGGTAAACTCTTGGAAAGTGGTTTCCAGGCAGTTCAAGATATAAGGCAACACAGATACAGTGGCAGAGTACAGATATAATGGCAGAGCAGACATTGTGCTCCCTGCTCATCTCCTTTTATCCATACAGCCCAAGACTAATGTGCCTTTGGACACGGAATAGCCAATCAGAATGGCAGTTAGCCAAGCTTGACCAGATCAGGTGGAGCTGTATGCTTGCTTTACCCACACTTGGGCAGAGCACAGCCTTGCACAAGGCAAACTGTGTGCCTTGTTTACCACAGGGTCCAAAACAAGCCTGGACAAACCACAGTCCCCAGACTTGGTGGCTTCAGGTTCTTTGTCCTGTTTGCCATGGTTGCCTCTCCCCAAAACAGAGGGAGAGCAGAAAAACATCTCTGGACAAACCAGGACATGGATAAGCCTATTTTGGCCTATTCAGGCCTACCATGACAAGTATGAGTGTGACTTAAAGTATACTCAGCTTACACAGTTTGGTTAAGATTCAGTGCATGAATGACTTGCAGGGCTTCTTGACCCCAAGTCATGACCAGCAACCTGTTGTTGTGGGCAACTGCTTTGTTTTGGCCTAATGATTGGAGATCTTTTCTCTACCTCTCTTAAGAGCAACTAATAGACTTAATTGGTGGGATGAATCATCTGTGGGAATGACACCATTACAAGGTAAAAGCAATATCAGGACAATCTCTAAATTTCCAGCAGAATCCTTGGAGATACAAAACTGAACTCTCCTAAAATTATAAAGGAATTAATTTCTCTTACAGGGGTTTTACTGAGGCACTATTTGGGAGAAAAACCTCTGCCCTATTAAATAGAAATTAGATTATATGAAAGTACTAAATGCCTCCTGTAGATCAAGGCTCCAACTCCTTAATGGACTCCGTGCCTCTTAACTTCAGATTTGTGAGTTATTTCAGGACTCTCCTGCCTTTCACACAAATGAAAGCTGCTTGCTAGAAATTCCAGTTTTAAAGTCTCTGTATTTAACATTCTCAGGAGAGGTCTGTCAGAGAGGTACCTGTCACCTGAGGGGAGGTAGTGCTGTAAGATACAGGCTGAAGCATGAAGACTGGAGACTTTTACAAATCATATGGAGCCCAGACAGCCAACCGAGTCCTAGGCTGCATCAAGAGAAGCGTGGCCAGCAGGGCAAGGGAGGGGATTCTGCCACTTTACTCTGCTCTCGTCAGACCCCACCTGGAGTACTGTGTGCAGTTCTGGAACCCTCAGCACAGGAAGGACAGGGAAGTGTTGGAGCGGGTCCAGAGGAGGTCCACCAAGATGATCAGAGGGCTGGAGCAGCTCTGCTGTGAGGACAGGCTGAGAGAGTTGGGGCTCTGCAGCCTGGAGAAGAGAAGGCTTCGAGGGGACCTGATAGTAGCCTTCCAGTATCTGAAGGGGGCCTACAGGAAGGCTGGGGAAGGATTATTTACAAGGTCCTGCAATGACAGGACAAGGGGCAATGGGCTTAAACTGGCAGAGGGGAGATTTAGACTGGATGTTAGGAGGAAGTTCTTTCCAGTAAGGGTGGTGAGGCACTGGAACAGGTTGCCCAGGGAGGTTGTGGCTGCTCCCTCCCTGGATGTGTTCAAGGCCAGATTGGATGAGGCCTTGAGTGAGCTGTACTAGTGGGAGGTGTCCCTGCCTATGGCAGGGGGTTGGAACTAGATGATCCTTGAGGTCCCTTCCAACCTTACCATTCTATGATTCTAATTTAAAATTGCAGGGAGACTGAAGTGAAAGGCTGCTTCAGCTGATGTTGCACTACGCCAGGATGTGGTCTGGTTCGTGCTTGGTGCCCAACCTGGGCAAATACCAAATTCTGCCAAATTGGATTTGAGAAGCCTCCCAGTTCAAACAGTAGAAAACAACCAGCAAAAACCTCTGTGGGGAAATGGAAGAGGAGTGCCAGCCTATACAGAGCCCTGTCTGAATTTTCAAAACTCAAATCTGTCATCATGGAACCTGTATGGAGGGTTAGTGTCAGAAGTGTGGTTTATGGCTTAAATATATCTTGCACAGGAAACACTGAGCAAAGAAAACCCTTTTGGGTTGTATAACTCTTTGAGGTGCTGTAATGGCTTTCATTCTAAGCCAGTAAATTCCAGAGCAATAATTTAAAGACTACACTTTCCCTGGAATCTAAAAGCATGCTCTAAATCTGGCTGTGTGTAGTTGGAACAGGGATCTGCTATGCCTGATGCTCTGTTTCTAGACCGTGAGTTGCATCACCTGCACTCTGATGTTCCTTTTGCCTACCATAAGGCAACTTGCCTGGGAGAAGCACTGGGAGGTGAGGAGCAGGGTCAGCCCAGCTGTGACAGTGGGCTAAAAGGAGCCACAGGGTGCAGGCTTGTAGTGCTGTAGGGGGCATCACCATGCATGGTGGCAATGCTGTATCTGCAGGCAGCATTCCTGTCATGAGCAGCTGGTTCTACCTGCTGTAAGCTGCCAGCATTGCCAACTGAACTAACGTTGATCAGCTACTCTTGCCAGATACTGGGATTGCTACTTCATCTGAGCACCAGAGGTGAGGTGAGGTTCTGCACTCTTCCACAAGGGAAGGCATAGTCCAACTTTAGGATTTTTACATGCAAATTTTGTTCAGTTTTGAGATGTCAGTGCTTTGGATAAAACTATCCTGAAGATCATGGAATGGCTTGAGTTGGAAGGGACCTTGAAAAACATTTTGATTGTTGCTTGACTCAGGGCTGAAGTGGGAAGATTTCAGTTGTCAGAGATGTTTGTCTGCTTTCTTTTCAGCAGTAATTTTACTTGCAGGAGATACTGAATCCAGTCTTGCAGCTCTAAGTGTTCCTACTGATGCCATATGGGCTGCAGGTTGAGGGTAGTTAACTGTTCCTGTGTTCACTTATCTGTTTCTGTATCTAAGCAGTTCTGTGTGAAATGGAAATAGGAAATAGAGCATGTAAGGATTAATTCAAACTGCATCTAAGAAGCAAGGCTGTTATGAGCTCATATGGTCAAACAGAGATAGCTTTTGCTGTCAAATACAGTGAGATATTGGATAAATATTAGATTAATAAAATGAATAATATATAAATTGATGGCTTTGACTGTAGCTTATTATTAAGCAGAAGACTTATCTGGATTCAATCTGCTGCAGGCAACTTCCATCTGTGCTAGAGGCTCACAGCATCAAAAATATATAGAATAGCAGGAGATATTCCTTGCTGTTTTGGTTAACTCTGTGCAATTAGCAGGCAAGGTAGTCAGGGGGCTTTAAGATGGGAGTTTTGGTTGGGACCATAAAAAATGAGGCTCCAGAAATGTCCAATAGCCCACTCTGAGGGGCCTGGGGTGACCCTGGGCTGTTTGCTCTCTAATGTTGACACACAGACTAATGACTAAGATTAGTTCATTGGTTTTAAGTCAAGTTTCAGATTACTGCAGGAATAGGAAAGTATCAATAATACAGGGGCTCAGATGATGTGATAGCTGTCAGGAATGAAGGGACAAAAAATCTGGTAGATTTCCAGGTGTGGTAGATTTAGAGGGGGGGAGGGATTCATATTGCTACAGTGGCAATAAATTTGGCACTATTGTTATCCAAATTTCACCTCTCTCTTCCGTTTTGTTGATTCCTTTTTTTTTAATTAGTCACTTTCAGACCTAAATCAGAACTGCAAAGTAGTAGGAGGCAATTCTCAGCAACACTGAGGCTAATTGGTGACTGAAGAGCAGTGATTGTATTGGTTGAATACATGAAATAACAATATTCACTTATCTTCTGCAGAAGAACCCCACAGGCCTGATACAACAGTGAGTGATAAACAGCAGCAGCTTCCTCCTCTTTCAGTATTAAATGTTCTCATTTCTTCTGGTCTTGTATTAGCTTAACTTCTGTCATTTCTTTTTCCATAAGTAGACAGGTACTGGCAAGTTGCTTAACTTAACAATTGATTTTTTAAAATGCCTTTCTTGTCATTATTTCCCTTTGTTAATGAGAAGCCTTTTTAATTAGTGTCGTTCTTTTGCTGCACTGTCACAAACTTTTCAGTGTCAGTGGGAGAATGAAACCCCAGACAGTACAGAGTGCAAAGGCTCTGGAGAGACCTGGTGGTTTCCAAGTGACTGTCTGCAGAAAAGCTTGTAAACCTCTGCAGAAATGGCTTAGAAAAAGCTTCCTTTGTTATCAGTGCTTACCTGCAATGGTGACTGAAACCCACTCCCTCAGTGCCTGAAATTGCATCCTCTGATTCTTGAGAGGACTTTGCAACTTCAGTATCAGATCTTGTAGTTTACCAGTCAATTGAGATACCTTTAGGAGAGAATCTGAGATGTGAGCTGACATTGCAGCTCCAGTATCTTCTTCCCTTAGGCAAAAACTCTCCAGACTAAGCATACACTGTGCTTCAAGGGTGGTAGATTACTCCATGGGATTTATTGCTTTGTTAATATTCTCAGGGCATCATTTTCACCACTGTGAGATCTGAGAGCGCTGTCTGGATTTTTGTGTTCATTTTTCATGCCCACCCCCTCATTTTACAGCTTTGGCTTAGGGCTGTACACTGGTTTAGGGAGGAGAATCATTTGCCACCTCCCAAAATCTGATATCCTCTAAGCCTTGTTTCCTCTATAACAACAGTCATTTCCCTGTGCCTGCTCAGCTCCAACCACATCCAGGCTACTGAGGGGTCTAGAGCACAGGGCTTCTGAGAGGCAGATGGAGGAACGGGGCTTCTTTAGCCTGGAGAAAAGGGGAGGTTTAGGTTGGAACTTTTAGGGAAAAGTTCATTCTCAGAACTGTTGTCAAACCCTAGAACAGGCTGCCCAGCAAAGTGGAGTCACCATCCCTGGAGGGATCTAAACAACATGTGGATGTGGTACTGAGGGACGTGGCTTAGTGGTGCCCTGGCAGAGCTGGGTTAATGGTTGACCCTGATGGAAGAGACCTTTAAGGTCAACCAAAGCCATTCTGTGATTCTAGGACACCTGTGTTAGAAATTTTAAAAGCTGATCCTTTGATTCCATAGGCTCTCCCTGGATCCAGTGTTTACTTCCTCAGTGACTTCAGTTTTATTTGTATTGATGATTTATGGAAGGTGAAGAGAGAAAGGTAGTGTCCTTTGCTATGTCGTCTTTCCTCTAACTAGCTGATCCCTTCATTTTTGTGCTTTCCTCCTCCTCCATCTTCTATGGAGGGTTATTCTTGGCTAGGCTAGATCAATGGGCCAACATGAATGGGATGAGTTTCAACAAGGCCAAGTGCCAGGTCCTGCACTTGGATCACAACAACCCCAAGCAACACTACAGGCTTGGGGCAGTGTGGCTGGAGAGCTGCTGGCAGAAAGGGAGCTGGGGGCTGTAGTAGACAGGAGCTGAATGTGAGCCAGCAATGTGCCCTAATAGCCAAGGATATCCTGACTGGGATTAGAAATGCTGTGGCCAGCAGGAGGTGATTGTGCCCTTGGACTCAGCTCTGGTGAGGCCACACTCAAGTGTTGTGTTCAGTTTTGAGCACTGCAGTACAAGAGAGATGTGAAGCTGCTGGAGTGGGTCCAGAGGAGGGCAATGAAGCTGTGAAGGGCCTAGAGAATAAATCTGATTAGGAGTGACTGAGGGAACTGGGGATGGTTAGTGTGAAACAGAGGAGGCTGAGGGCAGACCTCATTGCTCTCCACAGCTACCTGAAGGGACATTGTGGAGAGGCTGCTGCTAGGCTCTGCTCACAGGGAACTGGAGACAGAACAAGGGGGAATGGCCTCCAGCTGGGGAGGTTTAGATTGGACATTAGGAAAAAGTTTTTCATGGAGAGAGTGGTCAGGGACTGGTATGAGCTCCCCAGGGAGGTGGTGGAGTCCCCCACCCTGGCTGTGTTTAAGGGTGGTTTGGATGTGGTGCTTGGGGCTATGGTTTAAGGGGAATCTTGCAGAGTAGGGTTCTGTTTGGCTTGGTGCTCGTGAAGGGCTTTGCCAACCTGCATGGTTCTGTGATTCTGTCTCCACAGATGGCATCCACTGCCTCTGCACTGAGCAAATGGGCCCTCTTCTCTCTGCCAAATTCACTTCAGCAAATCATCACCACTTCAAAGCTTCCCTGCTTTTATTTTATCCCAGGGCATGAGATATTTCACCTGCACTAGTGGGAGGTGTCCCTGCCTATGGCAGGGGGTTGGAACTAGATGATCCCTGAGGTGCCTTCCAACCTTACCATTCTGTGATTCTGATATCAATACATTGGCTAATAGAAGCTTTGATACTGAATAGCCAAATGCCTCCTCGTTACTGAGCATCCTCTTTGCTTTGGGAGCAGGGAGGGGTGGGGGGTGTGCTGTGCTGCCAGGCACAGTTACACAGAGCATGGTGTGGATATAAACAGGAACACTGTATGCAGGAAAAGCAGTTTCTTGAGCATCTCCAGGAGGCTAGGAAGGAAAACCAGTTGTATAATTCATGTTAGGTGCCCTTGCTGCTGATCATGAATTTAGTCTTGATCTTGGCAAATCAGTCACACTTAGAGAGTGACAAGGAAATGTAGCACTGGTGACAAGCCTGTATTGTGAATATTTTTAAGGTCTGGGCTAGAGCACAGTGCTAGCCCACAGCATAGGCTCAAGGCTTCACTAGGCAGGCATTCTTGTCAGGGGTGATTGTGACAATCTAATCTTTCTTAAATTAAATGTTTTTGTACCCAGGGAGTTGTGCAAATCAGTCATGTTCCTGCAGTTTCCAACCATCAGCCTGTACACTGCCTGGGGGATAAATCCCATGCACAGGCCTGCAGCTGACTTCTGCATGCTGCTGTTGTCCTTCAGCATCACTCTGGCAGCACAGTTCACCAATCCTCGTGCCATTTTTAAAGCAAATGATCCAGGTCATGTCCTCTCCTTGGTACCTTGATGAGGATAACTCTCCCTGCTGAGGGGAGACAACAAAGAGTTGGAGAATGCTTAATGGCAGTGAGGCTTTATCCCTCTGGCTGGTCAGGCTGTGGTCATAAGAGAAGGCACTAAAGGATTTCCCTGAGGGTAGGGCCAGGGCTCACTGACTTGTTAAATGCTTTCCCATGGAAGTGAGGACTCAGACACACTAGCCATGATGTCCAGGGCAAGGGAGTAGGTGCTGCAAGGGTCAGCTCTACACTGAAGTGCATTGCTGTAGATCAGCACAATGGATCCTCATCTCAGTGTCTTCTGATGGCACCTTCAGACAGTGCACTGAAGAGTGGCAATTAAAATATTTACATTTCCATTACTAATTTTTCACTATATGTGTATGTGCATCCCGTGATTGTGTGACCTACTGAACACCTGAACAAGTCACTCCATTCCTCTGTCTTCAGTGATGTTCACCCATCAAAATGTTCAAGAGAAAAATATTGCTGCTGAAATAACCTCTGAGCCTTCAAATGCTGAAGGTGATCCCTCCAGCAGCAGCTCAAAGGACAGCTGTTAGTGCTACAGGACCAAGAGGACAAGTCTGTGAAGCATGTGGCAAACATGTGAGTACTCAACCTGAGAACTGAGTGTCCCTTGGAGGCAGTGGATGCCTGCAGGTTGAGCAGATGGTGCTCATTTGGGTGTCAACCCTCTCAACACTTCTTACCAGGCACTGTGGGTGTGAGTTCTGTGGCAGAGTAACTGCAGCAGTCAGCAGCTGGGTTAAGCTCACTGTCATTGGTCCTGCAGGCAGTTAGATGCTTCTGAAATCCAGATGAGCTACAGTGACATCCCAGTGTCTGTCAATACTACATCCAGGACCCAATTTCCCAGCCCCTTCTCTGAGCAGGGACTAACTGTGCTTGAGGCTTCAATAGAAAAACCAGAACTTGAGCAAAGGTGCTTCAGTTCCTTGCATTTCAGAGGTGACATCCTCTGGACAATTCAGGTACCATGGCAGAAACTGGGCAGCTCTTTCAACTGCAAGAAATTACCTCAGGAGTTAATACTGAAGTAGTCCAGAAGCTGGTTCCAAGAAAGCAGTCATCTTTGACTTCTAATTCAGTGAGGCATCAGCAGTAATTTACAATATTCCTATTACAGTCTGCAGGAAGGGTGATGTAGTGCCATTTAGAAGGGTAATTTCTGAGGCCTTCTGAGGACAGGCAGGAATACCTCAGCCCTGGGAGAGGAGAAAAGGAAGGTTTTGTCTGGAGCAGCACAGCAACCTGAACTGCTGAGACCAGCTTTGACCTTAGCTATTGGGAAGGGATGTAACATTGGTGTAAATGGGGAGCAAGAGTACATACCAGTGGACAGGTCAAAAAAGGCACAGTACTAGACGTGAGAACTTAGCTGGGCTACTTCATGAAGCACAATTTCCTTTTGTCTTTCCTTCCTCTTGCTTTTTTTGTTTGGTTTTGTTTTTTTTTTTAATTCTAAAAACTTGCCAAAACTTACAAAAATCCATCTCTTGCTGATGAAACCAGCCCAGGTGTCATTGGTACATAAGTAGCTCTTTGGTACCCTAGAAAATACTGAGTTGTTATCTAGGCACATCATTTGATTCTTGAGCTGGTTTCTATTTTAGGGAGAGACCTTTCAATTGCCTTCAAAGATTAAATGCATTCTCCAAATGCTTTTTTCGTGGACTTTTGAAGCATGCAAATATGACTTCAACCAGTAACTGTATTTACAGTTCTCTGGGGTTGAACTTTAGCATGAACTTGCTTGTATTTCATTTTACTCAGCCCTGTGATATGCACAGGAGGTAGCAGAGATGGCATTATCCAGGTCAAAGGTGACTGTACACCTCATTGCAGGAAAACACTTCTGACCACCTGGACTCTTACAGTTCTTTGGCACCTTGCATCTAAGCTTTGCTAGTAAGTTTCACTCATTCTTGATGCATTTATAATGGAGGCTAATAAGATAAATCATAGAATGGGAAGGTTGGAAGGGACCTCAAGGATCATCCAGTTGCAACCCCCTGCCATAGGCAGGGACACCTCCCACTAGCACAGCTCACTCAAGGCCTCATCCAACCTGACTTTGAACACCTCCAGGGAGGGAGCAGCCACAGCCTCCCTGGGCAACCTGTGCCAGTGTCTCACCACCCTCACTGCAAACAACTTCCTCCTGACATCCAATCTAAATCTCCCCTCTGTCAGTTCAAACCCATTCCCCTTGTCCTGTCATGGCAAGCCCTTGTCAATAGTCCCTCCCCAGCCTTCCTGTAGCCCCCTTCAGATACCAGAAGGCTACTCTAAGGTCTCCTGGAAGCCTTCTCTTCTCGAGGCTGCAGAGCCCCAACTCTCTCAGCCTGTCCTCACAGCAGAGCTGCTGCAGCCCTCTAAGCATCTTGGTGGCTGCCTCTGGACCCACTCCAACAGTTCCATGTCCTTCCTGTGCTGGGGGCTCTAGAACTGCACACAGGACTCCAGGTGGGGTCTGAGGAGAGCAGAGTCAAGGACAGAATCCGCTCCCTTGCCCTGCTGCCCACACTGCTCTTGCTGCAGCCCAGCACTCGGTTGCAGTCTGGGCTGTGTGCACACACTGCAGGCTCAAATGCAGGCTCAACTCTCATCTGCACAGTGACCAGCTGGAGACTGGGAATACAGTAACCCCAAGAATCAGTACTCTTGCTTCTGTCCAGACTGTGACACATTTTGTGCTTCTTCTCATGGTATGCTTAGTGTAAACCTGTTGGATTTTAAGTTGTGCTGCTAAACGGTGAAAAACTGAGGAGTTTGGAGCAGTTGGTGTGCTTCAGTATCTGCAAGTGTTAGCACAAATCAGAGAGGAAATTCTTTGGCTCTTCTAATATCTGTAGCATTGGGGGAGGGGGAGTTAACAATGCATTGTTCGTGGACTTTTGCAGCTTGAAACCATTCGCTTCCAGCTCTTCCTTTTGCTAAGAGACAACAGCTGTGTTTGTATGGCTGGATCTAGTGCTGCTTGATGTCAAACCACCTCAGGGGCAAGCATGACATGGACCAAGAGCCATTTTAGGGCCTAGAGAAGGAATCTGATGAGTGACTGAGGGAACTGGGGATGGTTAGTGTGAGGAAGAGGAGGCTGAGGGCAGACCTCATTGCTGTCCACAGCTACCTGAAGGGACATTGTGGAGGACCTGCTGCTGGTCCCTGCTCACAGGGAACTGTAGACAGAACAAGGGGGAATGGCCTCAAGCTGAGGCTGGGCAGGTTTAGATTGGACATTAGGAAAAAACTCTTTGTGGAGAGAGTGGTCAGGGACTGGCATGAGCTGCCCAGGGAGGTGGTGGAGTCACCCACCCTGGATGTGTTTAAGGGTGGTTTGGATGTGGTGCTTAGGGCTGTGGTTTAAGGTGAATCTCTTAGAGCAGTGTCCAAGGTTGGACTTGGCGATCTTGAGGGGCTTTGCCAACCTGGGTGTGTCTGTGATTTCTGTGGTCTGAGCCAATGAGTTTCTGTAGGATTGACATGTTGGAGTACTTATGGTTTTAAGCAAGCAGTAGATTCTAGCAGGTGTTCTGTGCCTACTGACACAGAGTGCATGAACTACTTTGCTTGTTACAGTGTCCAGGAACTACTACTTATGGTCAAGAAAAGGCATGTAAGAAAAGCAAAGCTATTTTCAGAAGGCTTAAGGTCATGGTGTAGTGGCCTGAATTTTTTAGGAGCTGATAAATAAGTCTGAAAGCCTCCTGTATCAGAGTGTGTTTAGTGCACTAATCTGGTTAATTGGGTGTTGTCATCTCTCTGGATTTAAAATATCATTGTTGCCTTCATGCAACCCATTATATTGTGTGCTGGTGCAGAGCATTTGATATTTCCTGCTGCAGAATTGGCTGCACTCGAGCAGCAGTATGTATTTATACTCTTACAAATACAGAGGGCTTGGGCTCCTTTGTAGATCAAAGGAACCATATAAATGGTAATTTCATTGCATAATTGTCTTACTGAATGTTGGGGGTGGGGGGAAATATTTAGTAGGATGGATGTAATACATCAGCAGCAGTCAATTAAACTGCTTTGGGACCTGTTTGGAGGATTAGCTACCTGGAGTTTATGGAGCATCCAATATTTCTCCCTGAAATTCTACCTGAATACAAACATGCATGACCTGCCTGGGCTTGCACCAAGAGTGCTACAACTTCTCACTAGAAATGCTCACAAGTTGTAAACTTCCTTGAGAAATGAGTTGCCCTGACCTATGGTAAGTGTGAGAGTAAGAGCAGTGTATGCTAATTGTAAAGGTCTGTTAGGAGACACAAGTTCTGCCATATCATATGAGAACAGTAAAACTGTTTCAGCTTTTGGAGGAGGTTCTTAAAGCACTTAGATTTCTCCAGGCTCTGTGACCTTTTCTTCTCCCTTAAGGACAGCTGCTGAAGCTGTTCACAGTCTTGCTGAACTCACTGAAGTAGCAGAAATCAAACCTGTGTTACCAACTAGAATTCTGTGCTTCTTGTGGGGCACTTTATTAAACCAGGGGGTGGTTGCCTGGGGGTTGATTTCTGTTGTTTGGGGTTTGGTTGGTTGTGGCTTTGTGGGGTTTTGGGTTTTGTTGTTTAGATAAGCATTTGTCATCTCCATGTCATATTTCTCAAAGAACATAGTGATTAACAAACCATGTTTAATGCAGTCTTGACTGAAAGGTTAATGAGAATCCAGAAGGCAGCAAGGAGGTAAATAATGTGCTGTTTGTGCTGCAAACTAGAAGTAGCCAGGATCAGCTGTAATTCAGTTTGTCTTAACCAGAGGTGCTTAGTTGTTCTACAGTCAGTGTAATTAAAAATATTGTAAGCAATTCCTGCCTTCTGTAATGTTGATCACTGCCTGTCAAGTCATGCTGAGGTAGGACTAGGAGATGGGTGCCCACTGGACTGAATTTACTTTTAACCAAAATTGTTTGGGATGAGATTGGGAGAAGGATTTGTGTCTCTACATGGTTCAGAGACTGTTGGATTGAGTGCATGCAGCTGAGAAAGACAGAGGGGAACAGAGAGGAAGGCAATGTGATGGTCACCTCCTGATGAGAGTAAGTGCTTCCATGGTTTGCTGCCACTGCTGCCTTCTTGAGCCAGTGTGTGGCTGGGAGGGCTGAGGAAGGGCCACAGGGAAGTGGGCCTGTGGCTGGCTTGCACTTCACCATGGCACCTGCAGACTTATCAATGCATCTTGCAGGAAATTCTGAGTTCCCAGGCCTCCCTATAAAGCTGCAATAGCTTCCACTGAAGGAGACAATCAAAGCATAAAGCAGCTAAGTTTGAGTAGCTTTCTGTTCCTGAGCCATCTCTGGCTGCTGGATGACTTCCTCCATGCAACGAATGCTTTTACACTGAGCAAGAAAACAGCCTTTGAAGAGAAGTCAGCAATAAGTGAGGATTGCAAATACAGTACTTGTTCTTTTTGGGCAAGCTACCAATCTTGATGATGGTAATCACAGGGCTGCTTTGCTAACTTGATGAGAATCACAGTTGTGGCTGCCAAATCAGACAAATTGGCATGTGATGATCAGAACTCACAAACCATCAATTACCTACGTTTCTGTCTGCAGCTACCTTTGCACAAAGGACAACCTGATTACTTCTGTTGGTAGTTCAGCTTACCCACTGTACTTTTGGTGGGTAAGGGCAGTATTTTTTAAAGCCTCCTTTCTGCAGCCAAAGGCAAAATGGGAGAAAAGTGCTGCTTATGTTGAGTTGTCTGCCAAAGTTCACTCATTAGAAGTTATGTTCCTGACAGGAAGAGGAAACAAGAAAACCTTAGAGCCTGTTATGCCAACTCCCAGCTAAATAAAACTGTGATTTGCACTAATTTAGTTACCTTTATTCCAGGCTCAATGCCTGCATTCAGTTACAGTCCCTTGTTGCTGTCTCCAGACGATGCAATATAAGGGCTGTAAAACAAGGGATTAGCTGCCTTGGGGTAACTGCTTCTGTTTCAGGATCTTCTCCCCTTAGGCAAGGGAAGAAAAGTCCTCCAGTGCTTGAGGTGCGTGAGAGTTGTGATCCTAAATTCTCTGACCTTCCTGAGGTGTGCCTGTCTCTTAGCACCGACAAACCTCTGGGTCTTTTGTTTCTGTGCCATTTCAGAATTCATATTTTGAGCTTTTGCCAGCAAATGGCTTATTTGAGCCATTTAAAACATCAAAGGAGGTGTTTCTCAGCTTGGGGAACATCTTTAATTTAAAGCAGATTTATTAAGGGCCGAAACAGGATAATACTGCAAAAGGATTAGCTGTGGTTACTTGATTTCTGAGCAAACAGCCTAATTCTGCTTCCTTTGTATGGGTGTCTTTTCAATAAGTCCATTCAATGAGTGGTGAACTAGGCCTGGGGTTTGGATTTTTTTTTTCTTTTGTAATTTTCCCTTGTTTCTATTGTTTTCTTCAGAAATAGGAAGCATTGCTGAAAGCTTGAACTTCAAAGCTTAAGACAGCTTAGTCCTCCCTGGTTGCTATGCTCCAAAATATTCCTGAAGCTTCTTTGCTCATAGCTACCAAATGTTTTGTTTCAGGGCTTCTTTGCACTGAGGCTCTTGGTTTGGCTGTTGTTTTGATTTAGTCTTCACAAAATTTCTGAGCAGTCAATTAAAAAAAAATCTTAACACTTCAATCTTGTTATTTTTGAAAGCAACCAGAGCAGCAGTACTGCAGAATGCTTTTTATTTTGCATTAGAATCATAGAATGGTTTAGTTTGGAAGGAACCTCAAAGCTCATCCAGTCCCAACCCCCTGCCATAGGCAGGGACACCTCCCACTAGCACAGGTTGCTCAAGGCCTTGTCCAGCCTGGTCCTGAACCCTTCCAGGGAGGCTGTGGAGTACAGAACAACAGAATGAGTCCAGAGAAGCTCAGACTGAGCTTTGCCTATCACATGGGAAGACCAAAGTTTGGTTTGAGAAGAATGAGACAGTTTGAAACCAAACATGTGCTGAAGAAATAGCTCTGCTCTTACAGAGGTGCTTCAGAACCTGGGGCTGTGTTTGGCATGAGGAAACCATTTGGTCTGATATTAAGGATGGATGTATACTTCAGCTGCTTGTTGCATCACCAACTTGACAACCAAGCCAGGTGGTCTTTCACTGCATCTGTCTCCTTTATTCCCATCACCATTGTTTAACTGGTTCTAGAAGTAAACAAATGCAGTGAGTTGTAGGGAATCGTTTCTAGCTAGCCAAGATTAGAAGCCCAGAGTACAGCACCAGCCTGACCTCTTGTTCTCTTCCCAGTAAGTTCCCTACACCTTTTTCCACTGAGGCTTTGGGGTGTCTCCAGATACTTTCTCCTGCTCTTCCCATAGAGCTTTGTACCACATGCCCTGGGAAACACGTGGCATGCTGGCTTCAGTGCTGCTCCTTAGTTGTGGCAAGCTTGCTAGAGAAGGAAAAGACATCAGAGAACAAATTGGACTAATTCACCAGTGTTTGCATAGGTGAAGCAGGTGTAGTAGCAACAGAGAGGGGTGAAGAGTAGTCCTGAACTGTTCTCAGGCTGCACAGCCCTAGCTGTCAGGCACTCATCCTGTCAGATGCACCAGACACTGTAAAGTAACTGCAAATAGAGTCTGAAGTGCAGGACCCTCCCTTGATGCCAGTACCCAGTCCCTCTGTGGCACAGTTCTATTGAACATGCAGTTACTAATTGCTGGGAGAGAGCTGGCTGAGAGAACTTTGTAGATGCCAAGATCTTGCCCCCACACCAATTTACTAAAAGCCTGGAGGGAAGATGCTTGCTTTTTGCAGCAGTCACCAGGTGCTGCTTTTCACCCAGGTATGGACAAATGGGCATGAACATGGGGAGATGGAGCCTTGCCTCTTCTGAAACCTGGGTTGGTACAGCTGCATGGAGTAGTTTAAGATGTCATTGCCTGGATGGAAACTCAGTGCTTGGGGATCTGAATGCCTTGCATTGCCTTCCCTCTGCCATATGTGGGCAGTTGTGTAGCTGGTAACTCTGTGTGCACAGAGCCACAGCTCGTTACCTCTTGATTATGTTCACATTTTCTGATATGTCATTTCCATGAGAGAAATTAAATTGCCTTTAGTAATTTGAAGCAAGTAAAAATGACAAATCATCATTCTCATGTGATTAGTAAATGGCTGTAGAACAGGAATGCTTTTCAATTTCATGGCAAGTACATTTCAAGCAGCGGTTCCAAATCTCCAGTTGTTTTCCTGTGTTGTTTTTTCTTTACTTTTAAACCAAGATGGCTTTGGTCTATTAAAAAAAAAAAATTAAGTAGCATCTTTCCACTTTGAATAATGCTATTAACTATGAACTCTCAGCTCATAATTATGAGGAGTTAGAATAGGGAATGATTTCAGAGACAAAAGCAATATAATATCTGCAGAGAAATGAAAGAAAACAAATGAAGTAGGAAAGTGATTTTTGTCAAATCCACATCTTGGGATGTGGCAAAGTACTCTACTGGAAAGCAGAAACTCCCATGTGCAGCTAGAAAATGGGCATCATTAGTGAGCTATCTTGCACATGGTGCACCTCTTGCAGGGAGAAAAAGGAACAGACATCTAGCAACAGGAAATGCTCTAGTGAGTGACTACAGCACGTGGGCCACAAGGAACATCTTTAATCTCTCAGAAATAAGCCATCCTTGCTGCCTAGTTTTGCATTTGGATTCTGATCCTGCAGATGCTCCTGACTAGCATCTCCAAAGGCAGTTTGTAGCAGTAATTACTAGGCACTGGTGCATGATTGTGCCACCCAAAGAAGCATACTGCAGAGATCCCCAAGTGGGTGCCAACCTGTGGCAGTGAGTCTCTGTGCCTGAGGCTCAGGAACAGAGCTGCCTTTGTGCCACCTGTGAGGCAGAGCTGCCACATGGGAATGGGGAACTTTTGCATCATCTCCTTGGCACCTCAGCTCCTAATTCATGCACGGGGAACCAGGTTGCACAGCCTGGAGGGTAGACATGAGCTTGGGACTTGAAGGTGGTCTGCAGTTGCCAAAATGCAAACATAGGCTGGAGCCCAGATTTCAGTCTAGGATATGACTTCTTTTAGGGGGAGGACAGGTGTGTGCCTACTTTCTCTTAGCTACTGTGCAATGGCTACTAGGAAATAGAAGCAGAGAAAGGAGAATGATTTGCAGGTCTGACAGAGGCTGATGCTTTGTGTTACAGCTCAGGAAGAGGGAGGGTTGGGTGTCTTTATTTTCAGTCAACCATTCCAAGTGACAGAAGTGCTTTGTCTTTATTTGCCTTTTAACTCATCTTAGTTTCTTCAGCTAGTGAAGGAAAAGTTCGAAGGAGCATTGCACAAATGTCTTCATTTACAAATTGACTCTCCTGTGTCGAGTTCCACCCCTGCTGCTCCAGTAAGCACTGGAATCTCTTACCTGATAAAACAGCTGAGAGATGCCACTGATGCCTCTGCCTTGATGTTTCCAGAACTGGCATCTAAATTACTTACACACCCACATGTGATTCCTGTATGACAGGGTAGATTCTGGTGCCTGGAACTGTGTTCTTGTTTGTTCACAAAACAGCAACCATTTGTTTCATTGCGTAAAAAAGGTCCCTGGAATGTCTTCCTTCTCCTGTGTCCAGTGCTGTGACCTTCCAGGCCATGTCATTGAGCTGATGCAGTTAGCTGCCTTTATTTGAAATTCCTGCTTCTCATTGAGCTGATTGCCAGCTATTTCTCAGGGCAGTTTGTTTTGTTTAAACCAGAACTTTGTCCTTCAGTGGCCTGCCCAGAAGTCCCTCAGCTGGCTGAATTTGCTCTGTCTGTAAGGGCAGTTTGCAGCACCACAAGTACAGGATAATTTCCTTGGTTTGCTGTCCTGCCATTCAAACACTGAAATGGTTCAACATGCCTGCAAGCAGTCACCCTACTAACTCCTCAGCTATCACTCAGGTTGGCAAATAGCTGTCTTTGTGTCTCTAGTCCTTTTTCTCTTTGGGCAGTTTTAACCAGCAGGTTAACCTTCAAATATAAAAAAAATTTGGCTACTTGAAGTCCAATTACAAATATGAAAACTCAACCAAGTAGAGCTCACAAACAAGGTACTAGCCAAACACTCAGGAATCTGTGGTCTGATGGAAGCATGGTCAGATACTTTTCTCCAGAGTCACAGCTTTAGCTGTTCTATCACCCTGGGTTTCCACAGCACTGGGTAGTGCTTCCAGCTAGTGTCCTGAGAGCTTGCTGCTGGTGTGCTTTCCCCATGGCTCTACCCCCTTCTTCTGGCTGTGATTTGTACCTCATGGTCACAGGCTGCCTTTTAGGTTCACCCATGCACTGATTTGAAGGCAAGGAAGAGGAGGAGCAGAGCTGACCTTTCCTGAGCAGTCAGGCTCTTTGTTTTCTAAATCAAGTCCTTGACTCTAATGAAAAGGAGTCCCTACTGCTCTTCTCCTGCTGAGAAGTTGAAACCTATTTTTAGAGGTGTGTGTGCAGTTCTAGTTATAGTGCAGAGCTACAAAATGTGCAATTAATGCCACCCTGAATTGCATGATGGCTGCCTTCCAGCTCAGGTCTACTCATTTCTGAAAGCCCAGACCAGGAAAATCTTCTCTTCCTGGAAGGCAAAACTCCTCTCCTTCCAGCAGCTGGGGAGTTGGTAAGGCAGCTGTTCCAGGTTGTGCTCTGAGAGTCCAAAGCAGCTAAAATACTTACTGCATGTGACTCAAACCCAACTGAAATAAAAAGAGAAAATTTTAGAATTGAAAAAATGTGATGCATTTAAAAGTCTTTGCGTTGGCAACCTTAGTGTCGGGGACCTGAGCCCTGTGGCTGGCGGAGCTGTGGCTGGCAATGTTAGGGATGTGACCTCCTGACTGGAAGAGTGATATTTAAAGGTTCCTCGGGTCTCTTGCTTTCTCTGCTCCGTGAGTAATTTTCCCCTGAGGGCACAGTCCTGCAGCTCTCCCTCTTTAACACTGCAAGATTGCAGAGGGCAGAACTGTGGAGTGCAGAACAATTTGTGGCCCTCAGAGTTTTGCTGCACGAGTCCTTTTGGCATTACCGCATTCAGCCACATAAATCTGTTCGACCTGTTTAATGCCACTGACGTGGAACCTGGGGCTGGTTCTTCTTGACCCCAGACCTGGAAGATGTTCTCTTTTCCTAGCAGATTATGAAGCATGAACCCCTCAGATACCTGTGTAACAAGACTTTCTCCAATCTTTTCTGCTTACCTGAGCTCTAATGAGGTCCTTCATGTCACTTCTTGCAGGGGGGGGATTTGCTGAGCTGATCAGCTGTTAAATCTACTTCAAAGCTGCAGCTAGCACACACTTTAAAAATGGCCTTATATATTTACACAATTGTTTGTGTTAATTAGTCTACTCCACCACTGGTGTGTATGCATGACTCGTTAACAGCAGCAACAGCTATGTATTCTCTTAAGAACAGAGCTCTTAATTAGAACTCCAGGTTTTTAAGATGCCTTTGTACAGCTTTTATTGCAAGGATAAAGTGCTGTATGTTCACCTTCTAACTATCCTAATAAAAAACAAAGGTTTGCTGGGGGTTTTCTCATCTCTCTTTTTTATTTACTGTGATAACACAACCCAGTCCCATCCAGGAGCAGAGCCTGTGCAAGGCAGGAATTGGAGAATGTCAGGGTTTGGAAGAGACCTCTGAAGATCAGGACCAGCAAGTGTGTGCTCAGGGAAATAAGATGTCTAGCTAGCAGAGCTACTGGTCTGGTCAATATAAAGCCTACCCAAGCTCTGGATGCAGAGCTTGGTCTTATTTTCAGTGCCCACCTAAGGTGTGGAGCTCTGTTGCCCTCTGCCAGCTCAGCTCCTTTCTGTCTCCCAAGGCCTGAGCAAGGGTTTGGTTTGCAGAACTGTGCAGCAGTCAGGGAGAAGTTCTAAGGGACCATGGAACATTTGAAGACATGTCAGAAATTTATGTGGGCATCTGACTTCTTACAACCATGAATCCCCAGGATTTATTCTGCCATCTCCCAGCTGCCTAACTGGGCAGTGGTTTTCAGGATTCCATGTGCTATGGAGTCTACAAAGCTTGCAGAATTTCCTTTTGAAACTTGTTAGTGTACATGTTTAACAGGATTCAATGGCAGTGCCTCACGCAGTGGTTCTTTGGGGATTTGGAGAAGGAATACTGAACCTTTTCTATATTGTGCCAGGTTCAATAAAGGGGAGAAAAAGTATCCTGGTCTGAGCATGTTCCAAATACAGTAAATTTTGTTTCCACCTGATGAAAACTGGAAACAGAAGCCTATAAAGAAAACACTGATAAGAGTCCCAGCTAAGGAAGCAATACAAGCACTGCTCTAAAGCATGTAAACAAACAGCCCCTCTCAAACAGGTGTCTGAATTGCAATGGAGTCTAATTATCTGCTAAGATAGATAGGTACAAAACCCTACTGATATAAAGGAACTCTGAGCTGTATGCTGTAATTTCGTGAAGTTTTAGCTGCTGCTGCCAGCGGCAGATACGAAGTAAAAGATAAGGTAGAAAATAATGAGCCTTTGTTATTTGTGTCTGAAGTTTAGGAGCTGTGCTTTGTGAGTGCACAAAAGATGCACCATAAAACAAACACTGCACCAAAAGAGTTCTTGGTGGAAGTGCAAAAAGCCACAGGGTGCAAACGAGGATGCAGCAGCTTCCAGGCAAGAGCTGCTCAACAACATTTATAGAGCCGCTGCTATTAGTAAGATGTAGCATTTCAGGAGGGTAACATACATTTTTAATTGGAATGCTGTAAAATTTAGCCTCCTATTCCAATTCCCAGTCTTTTGAGAACGAGACATGGTGGCAGTATCTTCATCATGTGCATTGTCTGCTAATTTCCTGCATACTCCCAACAACAGCACAATGCTTGTCTCCTTTTTAATTGGCAGTTGAGTTAATGACAGAAGCGGTAGAAGCTTGGAAGCTGACGTTCCTCTGTTAGCAGAACTACAGGAAATTTTAAATGATGGGTTTTGTATTGTGAGTTTCATGTATCATGAATGAATTAAGATCTCTGTTGAAGCATAGTCTCCTCTCATTCCCTGCTCTGATGTGTGTTATCAAGGCTGTGAGCTCGCCTAGCAAAATACTTCACTTTTCTGTCCTCCCCATGGCCCTCGGAACAGGAGTAACATTAGGCACAAAGCATATCCCAGGCCATTGGGGCACCTGCAGAGGTTCTCAGTTACTACTTTATTCCCAGGGAAAGGTACTGTCAGGACTAGGATCTGGCAGAATTTACCCCATGTACTGTAATTAGCATCACAATGAAGAAATGGCCACTGGTGGCAATTACTGGGTGAGCTGTCAGTCTTCATCCCAGCAAAGTGCAGTTAATCCATCAAACATAGTGTGCACCAAGTCCATCCCTGCTGGTGGGAGCATTTAATGTTGCAGTGTTCCTGCCTGCTCTCCTCTGGGCAGGGGAGCATTAGCTGAGCTCAGCTGGGTATGGGCTGGTAGAAGGAGAAGCATCCTAAGCTGCTGGCTCCCCACTAGCTGTCTGGCTACCAGAGAGAGCTTCAGCTCTGCAGCAGAGCACAGAGATGCACATTCACTTAGTAGCAGGTGGGAGGTAAACTGCTCTGGGTGCCTGAGCACTACTGGCCCCTGTTGTAGCCTACTGCTGCTTTTCCTAACTGCATTTTAAGCAAATACATGAGTTGTGTCAGTCCTAAGCTGTCTGTGTAGGCACTCATTAGTCAAATGTGCACCTTTGTGTTGAGGGATCACAGTAACTTACTCAGCAACATTACTCCATGCAGCTCAGTTCAAAACCTGGCTGCCAAAAGTTGAAAGGCAGCATAAAGACAGAGATCCACTGGTTTATTACATCATTAAAACAAGTATCTAGATTCTACTCTAGCAGGGACTGCAGGCTGGAGACTGACAGACTAGAATGAAATAGCAGGGCATGAATTTTACGTAGCCATTTTCTCCCCCAAATGCGAATGCTTATGCAAAACACATTGCTGTGGATTCACTGACAATAAAGAGGGAATCATTATATGAGCAGTGGATTCCCAGGGGAACACTTTAGCCAAAACACACTCTGCAATAATTTCCCACATCTTAGTTGAATAAATTAATTTATGAATTTTCCATGAATATGTTCAGCCGTTTCTCCCTTCATATATTTTATTGATCTCCATATACATTTAACAACAAATAACAGAGCTGTTTTTCCATTTGCAGTAAAATACTTTAGAGATGTTTATGTGGGCCTTGGGGTTCATAGTAAACAAATGCAATTCAAACACCAGGGAGGTAGCAGAGAAATGTGAAGCTTGGCAGGACCCAGGGAGCTGTGCTAGGAGAAATGCTCAGCAGAGACTCGAGGCGTATCCAATCATAGCAGCAGTGAGGTGGGATTCCTGCAGGCAGAGGGAGTCCTGCATGCAATCACTGCAAGGAGCTTCATGACCTGTGTCTGCAAGCAGTTGTAACGTCCTCTTGGTGCTGAAGGCTGGCAGGTTGGGTTGTTCTCTCTACAGCTCCCTGGAGGGGAGCTGGATTGAGGAATGGCAACCTCTTCTGCATGGTGCCCAAGTGGCAGGACCAGAGGAAATGGTTACAGGCTGTACCAGGGGAGGTTTAGGCTGGGTATTAGGGAATACTTTTTCCCTGGAAGGGATCTTAACCGTTGGAACAACCTGCCCAGGGCAGTGCTGGTGTCACCATGCCTGGAGATGTGGCGTGTGGACATGCTGCTTAGGGACACGGTTTGATGCTGGGTTGAGGGTTGGACTGGATGAGCTCAGAGGTCTCTTCATTTATTATGTTTTGCCCTGTACTGTGGGGGTTTTAATGGAGAAGGAAATGAAGATGGCAAAACCAAAGCAGGCAGTTGAGTTTTCTCCACAGAAACAGAAATGCAATGTCTGTGGTCTGGGGAGAACCAGCAGGCTCCTCCTGGACTGCAGATCCAGTGGCAGAATAGTTCCAAAACTTCATTAGTCATTCACACAGTATCTTCAGTGGCCACTCTGCCTCTGAATATTACTTAGTTTGACTTAATGTCATTAAACCCAGAATTGAGCTGCCCTTGTGAGTTATTACAGCTAGTAAGCACTCCAACCCGTTCTTTAGGGAAGGGAAAAACCTGGTTGGAGCCAATGGTCAGGTGTTGAAAAATGGGCACTAATATCTGAATGTAATATTTAAAACAGTGGAGTCCCTGTGTTGTCCTCCCCCAACACCAAGCTGACACCTCAGTTCTGTATGCATACAAACCAACACCCCTCACACAAGGAGGGTGGGAATATAAGATGGTTAATCACAGGTATAAACTTACTCACGTGTGACCGCATCATTGTGGTCTCCCAGTTTAGCTCTCCTCCTGGCCCTGCCTACCGAGATCAGACACAACCCTTCTTGTGTAGCTTCTTTTTTTTATTTATTCTAAGCTTTTTAGTTGTCAGTTTTTATCATCTTAAACCTGAGGGAAAACATCCTTTGGCTTTTCCAAGTGTAAAGCTCTTGCTTTCTTAACTGCACATACTAATGGGCTTGAAACAGGCCTCACCATCTTAAAGGTGGTATTTGAAGTATAATTGCTTATGCTTAGATACATAATTTACATTTATTATCCATAATAAAATATGTAACTAATTGATGTTCTGCAAGGGATTAAACTGCCAGCTGCAGGATGAAGATTTATGCCTATGTCCTCAACATCTTGATCAGAATATGCTGCAGAAAGAGTCCTTGCCCCCAGGACTGTGCACTCAGAGTAGCCTCTGTCCTCCCCTGATGTGCTTTCTCCTGTGCTCTGTCCAAACAGCATAGATTAAGCAAGTCTATTTATGGAGCAAGCAGATGAAAAACAAGTATTTATATTCCTTTCAGCCTTGCAAGAAAGCAGTGCAGAGCAGAGCTAAGCTTGTGTGTGTGTGTGTGGCCCTGTGCATCCTAAATCAGAAGGGCAGAACATCACACAGAGCGTGCAGCCACCAGGGTGCATTGAAGTTGGGAATGGCTGGGAGATAATGTCAGCAGAATGGGATGTAGGCTCGGGATAACGGTCTCCTGCTGCTAGATTAAAGCCTGGGCAAAGATGAGTCCTTTTAACAGAAACAAACAGAGGCAAAGCCAAGATATTTGCAGTACTTTCAAAGCAGGAGGCGTTTATCTTGTAACAACATCCTGTGCTGCTCTCCTGGCTCCCACTGCACCAAAATAACACAGCACTGTGATGTGATTTTGTCAGTGGCTGTTGCTGGATGTGCTCCACTTGCCCACTGCACCCTCACTGGGTGACAGCATGGTCTTGTGCCATGTGTGCTTCGGCCTGCAGAACACGGGGTGTAAGCCTGCTGACCTGCTCTTAAGTGGGAAAGTTGATCTGTATAAGACTCAGCCCTACCAAAGGGACTTTGCAGCTCAGCAAGTGCAGTGTGCTTGCAGGAAGGAGCGCTGCCAGCAGGACTCCCCCTTGCACCAAAAGCCCCACAGATCCCTATATGGTGAAGACACAAAGTGGAGCTAATGTAGCTCCTCTCCGAAGACGACACCTGGCACGGGGTCGGTTCCTGCTTCTGCTGCTGTTTTCTTTCACTCTATCAGTGTGTTAGTCCAGGCTGCAGGCACAGTCTGGGGAAAAGATCCTTGGGGCAGAACGTGCCAGAGCGTAGCTAGGCAGGAACAAAGCCAGCGCTAAGATATATGTAATGCAAACAGCAAAGGCTGTGAGTAGTCAGGATGGTATAAATCAGGGCTCTTAACTAGCATGCTTTTACAATCCCAATTCTCTTGAGTTGTCTCATTCGTCCAATGCTGCACGTGTCCTGCTGCCCTAAATGGTTTGAAAGTAGTGACTGCCTAGGGGTGTTGTAAATCCCACCTGCTGTGGGTCGAGGGGAGGGAAAGGAACAAGTAACAACATACAGATAGAGGGAACCCGTGATGGTTTGGGAGTTCCCTGCCCCCCACACTTTGTAAAATCCCCCAGACTAGACTCAACCAGCTGGAAGTTAAGGACTGAAGCTCTATTTACAGCTCAGCACAATGTACAAGCAGAGATATACACTATAGACAGGAACTGTTACNTTTACAGCTCAGCACAATGTACAAGCAGAGATAGACACAACAGACAGGAACTGTCACAGACATATACAAGTTAAAGGTAATACAGAAACACAACTCCCCTCCCAGAAATCAGAGTCCCCAGGAGGGGCTCCCAACCACCCTTCCACCTTCTCCCCACCCCTAGAGACTGACTCCAAGCCTGAGTGGCTTAATCTGTGCTGCTTGTGGTCTAATCCTTGCTCTTTAGTTTTCCAGCTGTTGTATTTCTGGAGTTGCTTGGATAAGGGCTGACTGGTTTTAGGGACAATGCTGTTGACTCTAAGGCAATCAAAGTTATTGGTAGAAGCCAATTAAAATTTCTTCCTTGTTCAGAGAGCTCATTTCCTTATGTTCCCACTTTTGTGAGCATCACATGTGTTACTCATACCAAGCCCATTGCTTGCAGTGGAAGCTGAGAACTCCCAGCTCCCCAAAATACTAAGCTGGTAGTAGTAGTGGTAACAGGTGATGGCATGCACCCAGAACATGGTAATGCAGCACAGCAGATGTGGCATTCTGGAGATTTGTATTTTCTTCCCAGCTTGGTCGCTGATCTCTTAGGTGACCTGAAAGAAATTGGTTCAACTCTCAGCGCTGCAGATTCCATATATTTAAGTGGGGAATAATAACAACTCTTTATGAGGCACATTTCAGAGTGCTGTGCAAAAACTCTGCATGGGAAGTAGCTGTTATTGTTGTTATCTGTGATAATAAAGACAACAGCGTTTTCAAAAGAGACTGAAGTTTTGCAATCTGCCCAATACCATTACTGCAAAAATGCAATTTCTCATTTAATCCACAGCTGCTGGGTTTATATCTTGTCCTAATTCAAAATGTATCCTTGCTGGTTTTTATGATTCCAGTGCAAGTTGGAGTTTCATGCCTGTACTTCTGGAAAAACCATCACAGCTCACTGTGAAGGGCCCTGTCCCTGCATTCCAGGACCTGAAAGTTCAAAGCACAAGATGGAGAAGACTGGTGAGTTGGACTGTTAATGGAATGATGGCAGACAGTGTGGTTCTTGCTTTGTTCTTTAAAAAAATAAGTCATATCTTAACTAACAGGTTGTGTGTAGCACTGCCTGAGAAAAGGCTATGGCACAGCTAATTGGTGTCCTGTAATGCTATAAAATATCTTAACTGCTGCAAAAATAACACCCAAATCCTGGCTAATGGTTCTCGTTTTTGAGTGAAAAAAAAATTTAATGAAAACACTAAATTGTCATAAAACAAGATGGAAAAAAATTGCTCCTTAATGGTACATTACTTTGTAAGTTAAAAATAATCAGCAGCCTGTGTGCTAAGGGAGAAGTCATTTAATGTCACGTGTGTGTATATCATCTGGCATCTGAATTAGCATCTTCATCTTTATTGGCATTAGCACTGGAAGTCAAATATATGTTAGATAGGAATTCATAACTGCTTTTATATATCAAATTGTTTCAACAACAAACTCACTGCCAGTGCTGTGAGGTGATAGTGATGGAGTCTGAGCACTGAGGACCACTTCCCCTGCCAGCTCTCCAGTGAGTTCTCTGTTTGTCTGAGAACCCAGTGAGACAATTCACCCTCCCAGGTCTTTTCCAGGGAAGTGAGCTTGAGCTGTCTTGCAAAAGAGACTGACTGAAAGCAGCAGCCCAGCAACAGGGCAAGTTCTGCCTAAGAGGTTCCACCTTGCTTTGCAGAAAACCTTTTGGAAGGGAGAAGAGTTGCTGTGGTTTCTTACTACACTCACAACTTCTGAAGACTGGGTTGTCCCACTTCTGCTAGGAGGGGTGCTAAGAGTGTTAACCCATTGACAGCTGCTGGGCTGCTCTGTTGGTAGCTCACAATGCCCAAGTGGTTGGCTTTAGCAGGGTTTGCTCTGTCATGTCATGCACTGAAATGTGTTTATTTGCCCCATGCATCACATGGACTGTGTAAGAGGATGGAGCTTTAAGGATGGCCTGGTTGACCCAGAATACTGGAGAATCTCTTTGCCCTTATTCCTTCTCACTGTGGACTTCTGACAGTAAGAGGCACAGAAACAGAGGGGGATGGGTGGTGGAGAGGAAACCCAAGTTTAAACACCACCTCCTTGGGTTAGCTCAGCTGAAGAGAGTGCTGCTCCTGCTCACACTGTGTTCTCCAGGGGTTTTCACCTTAGGCCTTTCTCCACTTTCCAGAACAAGAAGTGATCCTCCACCTAGATTTTGAAAGTTCAGTTTCATTCCAGTTTTTGCAAATGAGGGGGGTGTTTGTTTTCCTGCATGGGCATGAAAGTTAGCTGAAGTATTTTGGATGGCAAGGTTCTGAAGTGGGCATATAATTGTAATACTGCTTTATGTGGCTTGAGTCCCTTGGTTGCTGTATAGCCCCAGATAAATTGCCTTATTCGTATTTTCTATTTCTTGCAGCCCTTATCAGACTACAAGAAATATTTCTTTGTCTTTGCCCTTTCTGTTTCTTTGCCCTTATCAGAAAGAGTATCGGGTTAATAAATCTTCAGTGACATTTTAAGCTTACAGTTTCATTCACACAAGAGAAAAAAGATTCTAATAACCCTTATCTTGATAAATGCAATTTGACAGGGTATGTGTATTCTGAAAGCCAGGCTTTTCTTCTGCTTGACTCAAAACTTTGACTCCAGCCAACGAAGCACTAATTGAAAGGATTGGGTGATCTGCAGAGCAGCTTTCCTGAAGGCTTTCTGGAGAGGCCAGACTTAACAGTAGTCCTACCATTGCCCTGCTGACAAGGATGTTAAAGACTTCAATTCTGCCATCTTCAGTACAAGGTCTTGCTTCATCTCTGACTTTTTCTTTCTGGTGTTAGTGCCCATACAAAGGATTTGATGATGATAATCAAATAATAGCAAATGAGCTTTTTCAGTTGTTTTATTGTAAACTTCCTTCTGGATCTTCAAATGGGCCAGTTAAAAACTTTATCTTCTCAGTCTCCTGTTTTCAAACATTGTCTCTTCAGGTGACCCAGTGGTTGTAACAGGGTGTGAAACTCAGCACTTCTGTTTGTCAGTGTTTTAATGAAGAGTTCCCAGGAATTTCCATGAGAAAACATGAGTGAATTCTATATACCAGCATCAGTTTGACCCAGGTGCAGTTTGTGCCACAACTGGAAAAGGGCCTCATCTCTTTTTTTTTTATTTATTTATTTTTTATTTCATGTGTGTGCCTGTCCTCTCCAGCTAGGAAGTCAGCTCCTTAACTTTATGGGAAAATAATGGATCCTCATAGCTGACCACAAACACTCCCCATAGCACTGCCTTTCCTAAGATGCCTTTATTTGCTTAGCAAGTAGCATCACCTGGCATGGGAGAAATAAAGCTTGACTAGTGTCTGAGGTGACATGTGACATGCATAAAGCAATCACACAGAATGGTTTAGGTTGGAAGAGACCTCAAAGATCATCCAGTTCCAACCCCCTGCCATAGGCAGGGACACCTCCCACTAGAACAGGTTGCTCAGGACCTCATCCAACTTGGTTTTGAACACCTTCAGGGAGGTTGTGGAGCACAGAATGTGAGCTTCAATCACATTTTGAGCTTCTGTGCTCCACAACCTCCCTGGGCAACCTGTGCCAGTGTCTCACCTCCCTCACTGCAAACTTCTTCCTAACATCCACTTTCAATCTCCCTTCTGCCGCTTCAAACCCATTCCTTCTTCTCCTGTCATTACCAGACCTTGTCAATAGTCCCTCCCCAGCCTTCCTGTATTCCCCCTTCATATCCTGGAAAGCTACTCTAAGGTCTCCTGGAAGCCTTCTCTTCTCCAGGCTGCAGAGCCCCAACTCTCTCAACCTGTCCTCACAGCAGAGCTGCTGGAGCCCTCTGAGCATCTTGGTGGCCTCCTCTGGGCTGGCTCCAACACTTCCACATCCTTCCTGTGCTGGGGGCTCCAGAACTGCACACAGGACTGCAGGTGGGGTCTGAGGAGAGCAGAGCAAAGGGGCAGAGTCCCCTCCCTTGCCCTGCTGACCATGCTGCACATTTGCTTTCTGGGCTGCACTCACACTGCAGGCTCAGGTTGAACACAGAACTCCAGCTGGGGTCTCATGGCAGCGCTTGATCTCCCCTTCATCAAATCTCCAGACCTCTCTGTCTGGAGCTTCTGACTTAGCATTTTGATTACTTGGAAGCTTGGAGTTCTCTCCAGTCCTCATACAAAATCATTTTCCTCACCTGGTTCGACAGCATCACTAATACTGCTGAACTGGTATAAGAATCAGTATCTTGATTTCTCCTATAAAAGTGTGTATAAAAGAATTGCACAGGCAGTGGGGATTCGGTTCCTGCTCCTTATTTAGTTGCCAGGTTTGTGAAATCCATTCAAATGCAGCATAATCTTAAGGAGAAAATGATAGAGAGCTAAACCTCATGCCTTATACAGGCATGTCAGTGGAAAAATACTAAGGAGAATTACAGTGCAATTGCTTCCAGCAAAATGGAAATGCAGCTCTTAGAGCTACCACATCAACTTTTTTTTTTTCATGCCCATTATACAACAAGGTTAAATGTATGTGGTGGTGAACTTCCCATTTAAAGACAGTTGGCATTAATCTTTACACCTTCACTCAATCATATTCAAATATTATTCTGTAATAAATTACTTTGAGAAATTAAAAATGTAAAGGAACATTTAACTTCCAGAGTGCTGTAATTCTAAATGTCATGACCTTTTTTTTTTTTTTTTTAAATACACCCGTGAATAAAATTGGCAGCAGCAGCAAAGGAAAGCAATCTAAGTGTATGTGCTCAGAGGTAACAATTGGCTGCAGTGTCTGAGTTGTATTCCTGCCTCCTCCCTGGGCTCCTTCAAAACCATCCCTGCTTCCAGCATGGAAATCAAGGCTAATAATTGGGTTAAAAATTGGGATTCCTTTTTTTAGTGCTAACTGATTCTGTGGAGGTGTTAATAAAGTAATACAAATGCTAGCAAAAGCAAACTACACCAGAATTATTGCCACTAATGGCAAATAGCAACAATAAAATCTCTCTACCATAAAGTTTAAAACCTTGGAGGGGATGACTGGATCATCTTCCTCGTTTTCTGAGATGGAATATTGAGGCAGAGTCTGAGAGGTAGAAAACAGGACTCAGTGGTGGTACTAATGGAAGATTTTGGAGGAAAAGGGAAACCCTAATGCTTTTTTTCTGTTATTTTTGAAGCCCATTTAGATTCCTTTGGTTTATCAAAACACTTGATATGCTTCAGTATTCACAGCAGTATCCCAGCTTTGCAATACACTTCCCTGGAAACTGCTGATTTTGCCTCAGCCACCCAGAGACAGAGGTTGAGCTGCAATGTGCCCTGAGGTGAGCTGCCCTTTCACAGCATGTGCACCTCTAGGACTATCCCATTAATAAGGCCATAATTTATCATAGAATGGTAAGGTTGGAAGGGACCTCAAGGATCATCCAGTTCCAACCCCCTGCCACAGGCAGGGACACCTCCCACTAGCACAGCTCACTCAAGACCTTCTCCAACCTGGCCTTGAACACCTCCAGGGAGGGAGCAACCACAGCTTCCCTGGGCAACCTGTGCCAGTGTCTCACCACCCTCACTGGAAAGAACTTCCTCCTACCATCCAGTCTAAATCTTCCCAACAATTTCAACAAAAGCAAAGTGCTGGTAACTGCCTTTTATTGACACTTCAGTGTCAGAAGTTCTGTAAGACACAAAGTCCTGTCTGCTCATGGTTTTCAGGTGCCTCTTTCCAAAAGTGTTATGACCTCAAGTTGTGCCAGGGGAGGCTCAGGTTGGGCATTAGGAAGCATTTCTTCACTGAAAGGGTTGTCAAGCCCTGGAACAGGGTGGCCACTGATATGATGGAGTCCCCATCCCTGAAGGGACTTAGAAGATGTGTAGAAATGGTGCTGATGGACATGTTTAATGGTGTCAGAGAATCGCAGAATTAAGCATGTTGGAAAAGACCTCTAAGATCATCAAGTCCAACCTATCACCTAACCCTTCTAATTAACCAATCCATGGCACTAAGTGCCTCATCCAGACTCCTCTTACACATCTCCAGGAATGGTGACTCCACCTCCCCAGGCAGACCATTCCAGTGCCAATCACTCTCTCTGTGAAGAGCTTCTTCCTAACACTCGGCCTGAACCTGCCCTGGCACAGTTTGAGGCTGTGTCCTCTTGTTCTGTTCCTGGGTGTCTGGTAGAAGAGACCAACCCTACCTGGCCACAACCTCCTTTCAGGTAGTTGTAGAGATGGTGTCTTTTCAGTGCTGGGTTAATAGTTGGGCTGAATGATCTTAGATATCTCTTCCAACCAAAACAATTCTATGCTTTTATAGTTAACAAATGTTCCCATCAGCCTACCTTCCTTTGGCACTAGCTGGAGCTTTTAAAACCTAACAAGAAACAACCAATTTTAGTTCTGCAGAACCTTCTGGCAAGGGGAGATATTTTTTTTTGCTTTTGAAGGTGCAGGTCATTCCACCTAAAACACAACATTGTGCAACTTGGAGCATCTCTTGGCAGATAGGGATCCGTGCAGCAAGTCCATCAGCTTCCCCCATACCTGTGTGATTCCTGTGAGGTGTCAGTGCTGTAGCAGCTCAGGCAGGGTGCTAAATGTTTAGCAGCATGACAGGGCTCTTGCTGAGCAGCCCCTCTGGTTTCTGAGAAGCTGAGTGCTGTACTCCCCACACACACACACACCTTGGTTTGTTGCCATCAGGGCTGCAGAGCCACTGGAGCACGACTGGATGCAGTAATTCGAAGCAGTTTTAGCCCTATCCGTGCATTGTGTCTCTTTGACCTTGCAGAAGTGCCCAAGGCAACTTCTAAGAAAATGCTGTTATCTGGGTAAGGGAAATGTGAAGTCACTAGGCAGAAGCAAATGTTTTCAATTACACTGAGTGTTGTTTAAACTTTAAAGGGAACCAGGAGAACATTTTAAATGTTAGAGGAGCAGGTCTTGGCAGGCTCGATCAAGAATGTACCTTGTTTAGGGTATAGTTTAGGATATGAATTGTAGCATTTAACTGCCAGCCCTGCTGTATGTGATGGATGAGAAGTTCTAACGTTTCATTCCTCTGCACAAAGAGCACTCAGGGTATGAAGTTTATTGGAAGAAATCACAGTCTTGTTTCCCAAATGAGTTGGATGGCTTCTTGCACCTGAATGACTGACAGCTCAAAGAATTTCAAATCTCGGAACTAAGTCTTCCTTTGAAATTCTCTTTCAGCAAATATTTCCATTTCAAATTGCTATTTCCAAGTTTTTGTGACTGCAGAGTACATGAAGTTTAGGAAAAGGAAGTGCAAGCCATGAACACAGTTGAGTTGAAGTTGTTTCCCAGGTTTGATTTGCCAGGAAATTTTCCCCTTCGTGGCCTTAATTTTGAAGGAAAAAAGACTCTTCCAGACACTGAATTTTAAAACGTGTTTGTGAATGACCTACTTGACTGAATCACAGAATGTCAGGGGTTGGAAGGGACCTCAAAAGCTCATCCAGTCCAACTTCCCTGCTGCAGCAGGATCCCCTATACCAGATCATGCAGGAACATATCCAGGTGGGTCTTGAATATCTCTGAGATCCACCTGGATGAGTTCCTGTGTGATTTGTCTGAAGCTCTGGGAATGGTAAAACAAAAACATTCTAAAATTAAGATTACCAAGTGATTCAGAACTTTAGTGTATCTCCTTCCATCTAGGAGGGCTTTCTCAGCTGCTCTACAGAGGAGAGCTTGTGTGTTCAGAACAGTGACTCTCAGTGTAGGGCAGATATGAGGACATGGGGCAGAGTGTTCCATACACTGACGTGATCCTTCTCTGCACTTCAGAGAATTGGCAGGGCTGGAGGGACCTCGAGGATCACAGAATGTCAGAATCACAGAATGGGCAGGGCTGGAGGGACCTCAAGGATCACAGAATGTCAATCACAGAATTGTCAGGGCTGGAAGGGACCTCAAAAGATCATCTGTTCCAGCCTCCATCAACTGCATCATCCAGTTCCACCCCCTCTGCCATGGGCAGGGGCACCTCACACTAAATCAGGCTGACCACAACCTCATCCAGTCTGGCCTTAAACAGCTCCAAGTTTGAGGCTTCCACTACCTCCCTGGGCAACCCCTGCCAGGCTCTCACCACCCTTAAGGTGAAGAACTTTTTCCTAACATTTAATCCAAATCTTCCCCCCCAGTCCTGTCACTACCTGACACCCTAGAAAGTCCCTCCCCAGCTTTCCTGAGGCCCCCTTCAGATACTGGAAGACCACAATAAGGTCTCCTCAGAACCTTCTCTTCTCCAAACTTACCACTCCCAACTCTCTCAACCTGTCTCTGTAGGAGTTGATGAATAAAGAGTGAGATCATTAGACTATATAACTCTGATATTTTTTGCCACAAAATTTTCTATTTGAATACCACAATTCTTTTTTTTTTTTTTTTAAATTGTTACATGATAAATTGACCTTACCCAAGTAAATTAGTTATGTGGTATCTGTAAATAATCATTATGATCCTAATTATTAGTATCACTTTGCCTGGAAGCTTTCACATAAGCAGATCAGTCTTTATTATTTCCTCTCTTGAAAGCACACAAGATTAACTGTTCTCATTTCTGCTAGATCTTGCCTGTGAGCAGTGAAGTAGTTGCACCCAATTAATATTTGGCTAAACAAAGTGAGAAGCAGTTAAGAACAGACACCTTTGTTCTTCATGGATGGCTGTTGCCATCATCCCCTCCTAGCAGAAACTTTAGGACTGAGGTAGCAAAATTAAGTTCTTGTAGAGGTCAGAAAAAAAGAGCAAAGTGATGGTGGCCAAGGCTGTTTTGTCCTGCTGCTTGGCTTCATGTGTATCTTCCTTTTGTTCCCCAGAACAAAGGGGAAGGCAGCACATAACTCATATATCTCCTGGGACAGCCTGGGTGTTTGTAGGGCTGTTACATGAAATGGAACATGCAGCCCAAGAGCCAGATTAGTAAATGCATACACTCAGAGAGGGGTCTGAGTTGGAAGGGACCTGTAAAGGTCACCTTGTCCATATCACCTTGCAGTCAGCAGGAGCATCACACACAATCACAGCAACACCCAGGCTGCCAAAGCCCCTCAGGAGCACTAAGCTCAACCTACAACCCTACTCTGCAAGAGTCACCTTAAACTATAGCCCCAAGCACCATATCCAAACCACCCTTCAACACAGCCAGGGTGGGGGACTCCACCATCTCCCTGGGCAGCTCGTGTCTTTCCTTGAAAGACTTTTTCCTAATGTCCGAAAATATCTGCAGCTGGAGCAGGTTGTTCAGAGTCCCAGATAACCTGAGCTGGAATGTTTCAGAGATAAGAGATCTCCCCCCTCTCTGGGCAACCTGGGCCAGTGTTTCACCACCTCAATTAGGAAAAATTTCTTCCTTCTCCCTAGCCTAAATTTCCTTCTTCAAGTTTAAACTCCTTTTCACACACATGGACGTTGTATTTTAGGATGCAGGTGTGAACATTCACAGTGGTGTAGCTGAAGGGCTCAAACCTTCACAAAGTAAAACTAGAAATTGCAAATATCATATCAAAAATGACTTTCCAGTCTGAACAAATGCTATTGGACTTTTCACCACCCTTCACTCTGCACATACTGAGGTTTTGAGTTACAGCAATGAAATACATATTTTCAGCCTGATGAGTTGTGCAGGAGAATTGCCTGCCCAAGAAGCTTTGTTAGGCTTGAATTCAGGTTTGTATCTCCTGAGGCTTGAAATTTTTTATTTTTTTTAACCAAAAGCTATATATTCAAGTATTTTCTGTCCTTTCAACAATCATACACAGAAAGCACTTGGTTGTATGTGTGAATGTCAGAATCAGTCAGGGTTGGCAGGGACCACAAGGATCAGCCAGCTCCAAACCCCCTGCCATGGGCAGGGACACCTCACACTAGATCGGGCTGCCCATAGCCTCGTCCAGCCTGGCCTTAAACACCTCCAGGGATGAGGCTTCCACCACCACCTCCCTGGGCAACCCCTGCCAGGCTCTCACCACCCTCATGCTGAACAACTTCTTCCTAACATCCAGGCTGAATCTCCCCATTTCCAGCTTTGTTCCGTTCCCCCAGTCCTGTCACTGACAGCCTAAAAAGTTCCTCCCCAGCTTTCTTATAGCCTACTTAAGACACTGCAAGGCCACAGTAAGGTCATCTGGGAACCTTCTCCTCTCCAGAAGTCTGCTTTGATGTGATCTTGAAGAGGAGAAAGTATTGTTTCCTGCAGAAATTGTTTGGAGTTTTGGTGTGGCTCTCAGGTTTCCGAGCTCAGCGCAGGAGCACAAAGATCATCCTAGTCCCCAGACAGATGGCAACTCAGGGATGACACCATCCTGTGACTAGCTGCCACTTCTTTCTCATGATCTTCCTGGGTTTTGATCAGATTTACAGCAGGCTCCAAAATGTAGCAGATAACTTCTGCTTTAGAGGCCAAAGGGACAGAGAGGAGGAGAAGGCAGCACTGGAAGCAGCTCACTGTTTGCTTTGCTTCCTTCAGCATATTGACTGTAGTAGAAAACTGCCTGTCAGTAGGACCTGCTCGTTTAGTAAGTGCATCTCTTTAACAAGGTAACATGCTGATAGATTAGCATTCAGCCAGAACTCCTGTCAGAATTTCTTGAGGTTGAACCAGGGCATGAGACAGAACTCTTCATCACTGCTAAATAAAGACTAATCCCAGATGGCAGCAGGAGACAGGAACTGCATAAAAATAACCATGTCAATGTGTAATTATATTAAAAACAGTAGGTGATTTTTTTTTTTCAATCCTTTTGAAATCTTATGAGAGAAAACTTTTAAGACTGTGCTACTTTTCTGGCAGCTCTCTGTGGCTGAGGTAAGTCCTTATGTTTTCATTTCTAGCTATACTACTACCCTGGCTGGTCAGCAGATCTGGATTTCACTCCTAGCTCAGGAATGGTCACCATCTAGAATGGAAATCATAGAATGGTTTGGGTTGAAAGGGACATTTAAAGGTTATCTAATCCATCTCCTTGCAGTCAGCAGGGACATCTTCAATTAGACTGAGTTGCTCAGCGCCCCAAACAACCTGACCTGGAATGACTTCCAGGGATGGGACACCTACCACCTCTCTAGGCAACCTGGGCCAGTGTTTCTCCACTCTCACTAAAAAAAATTTTTCCTCATATGTAGTCTAAATCTTCCTCTCCTAGTTTAAACTTGTCACCCCTTCTGTTACAACAGGCCCTGCTAAAATGACTGTGCCCAGCTTTCTGAGTAGTCCCTTCAGTTACTGGCAGGCATCACTAAAGTCTCTCTAGAGCCTTCTCTTCTCTAGGCTGAGCCACTCCAGCTCTCTCAGCCTGACCTCACAGCAGAGGGATCCCACCCATCCTGTCATTGCTGTGATCTCTTCTGGCCATGTCTCCAACTGTCCCATGTCTTTCCTGTGCTGAGTAGACTCCAGAGCTGGTCCCAGCAGAGCAGAACAGAGTGACAGAATCTCCTCTGTGCTGGTTTAAAGCTAATTGGAATATTTCAGTGAGAAAAATTAGATTATAGGCTGTGAAAAGGAAGCAATGGTGATGTCTCTACTCATAGGCTTGCTGAGATGTATAAAAACAAGGACACAAACGTATAGAACAGTCTGTCTGTTGGTGTCTGTTTCCTCCCTGGGCTTCTCCTGCTCTGCTTGCATCTGTGTAACCCAACTAACCACTCTGCTTCTAACCCTCCTTGCCCGTCCTCCCAACTCGCCTTGCCCATAAGGCAGATGGGTGGGAAGAATGTGGAAGGGTGGTTGGAAGCCCCTCCTGGAGCCTCTGATTGCTGGGAGGGGAATTGTGTTTCTGTATTACCTTTAACTTGTATATAGCTGTAAATATTTGTAATTTGTTGTAAATATCTGCTTGTGTGTTGTGCTAAGCTGTGAATACAAAGCTTCATTCCTTAAGTTCTAGCTAGGTGAGTTTAGTCTGGGTGAATTCATTTTGGGCAGGGGGGGTGGGCAGGTAACTCCCAAACCACCACAGCCTCCCTGCCCCTGCTGTGCACGCTGCTGGGGATCAGCCCAGGATGTGGTTGGTGCTGAGCTGTGGATGCTCACTGCCAGCTCATAGGCAGCTTTTCACCCACCAGCACCCCTGAGTCCTTCTAAACAAACTGGTGTGTTTCACCCACCTAACCAGCAGCTGTGGATTGCTTACTTTCCAGTATGGAGGTTCCAGATTTGCAGCTGGCAAGGTCTGTTCCAGCACAGAGCATGCTCAGAGAACAGAGTTAGGCCAGCACTGGAGGTAGCTCCCTTGCAGGGACACACTCAGCATGGTGGGATGGCTGGAAGCCCAAAGCTCAGCTGGTGTGAGCTGGAGAGGAGCTGCTGTTTCTAGCGTGCACAACCCCATTAGAGGCACCTGCCTCAGCAGCCCCAAGTCTGAAGTGGTCACAGCTCCTAACCTGTCTGACTGACCCTGCAGATGGTTTCCCACTTCGATATGCCAAGGGTACAAGTGTCAGCAGGGTGCATGCACCCTCCAAGCACAGCAGGAGCAGACTGAGCTCAGTGGTAGTCAGGGTTTCATAAACACTTATTAAGCAAACTGTTAAAATGGCTATTGATTTCCCCTCCCCCCCCCATGAAGAAAAGGTTATAAAATGACAGCCATAGCAAACACTTACACTAGCAAGTAACAATCACTTTCAGACAAGAAATAATTTGATTTTTAGATTGCCAACAGGAAAGCACTGAAGTGGCACACTGGGTTAATAGAAACACCATCTAGGAACAGCAGGTGCTTGTGCATTGATAATGATAATTAGAGCACTAAAATCTCTCTCATCATAAACAAAAACAAATAAATAAGATTGGCTTCATACATATATATTATTTTTTCTCAACCATATTGATTTCTGCATTTTGGGGGAACATTTTCCTAACAATTAATACATTAAAAAGTTTGCAAAGTCTCCAGAAGCATGGCAGACAAATAAATGGTAGTGGTAATCACTGCAGTGTTCAGCTGCAGACATCCTTACTGAGAGGGAAAAAATAAAACCAACCCAGACTTTTTAGTGAAATGCAAGGGAAAAGAAGACTTCTGAAATTTCAAATACATCTTTTTTTTTTTTCTGGTGTGTGCTTGCTTGTT
The DNA here is from genome assembly GCA_013396675.1 of Eubucco bourcierii. Classification (NCBI taxonomy): domain Eukaryota; kingdom Metazoa; phylum Chordata; class Aves; order Piciformes; family Ramphastidae; genus Eubucco; species Eubucco bourcierii. Next base: position 158,755 of record VWZE01010064.1, on the reverse strand, counting down.
AGTGGCTTGGGGGGTGGTTTTGTGTGGTGGTTGGGGTTTTTTTTTTTCCCTTTTGTGTCTTAAGGTGTAATCCCATCTTTGGTTACTCCAATGTAAATCTGAAATAGTTCCATCAAGAGAACTGAGCCACTGGACGTTGAAGTGCGACTAGAATGGTATAAATTAGTATAGACCAGAAGTTATTTTTTTTTTCCAGAGAGTTGTTACCCTTTTTTATGCCCAATTTCTTCTGATTTTAAAATCTAATTCAATGTTTATTAGTTCTGAAGCATGGAGATGGTATTTGAGATATGACCACATCACTCCAGACAGATAAGCCTACATATTTTACAGCTTTCACTGTCCCAACAGGGTCATTTCCTTCATTTTGCCTCTAAAGAGTTGCTTTTTTTTTTAATGTAATTCAGTTTAATGGCCACTTTAGAAATCCCACTAATGCTATCTGCTTCTTGTAAAGCAGATGTCTCTTCTTAGAAATGGACTAGAATGAGAATCAGGATCTGCATTTGTGAGTTATTAGAATCTGAACAATTTGGCTCATATCCCTCTCTGTCAGGGTTGTCATCCAACCCTGACAGTTCTCTGATTGTGACTATCTGTGATTTTCCAACTTAGCTTCAATTCCAGCTTTTCTAATATGGTGTTCCTAAAACTGAATCATAGAATGGTAAGGTTGGAAGGGACCTCAAAGATCATCTAATTCCAACCCCCTGCCATAGGCAGGGACACCTCCCACTAGCACAGGTCACGCATCCAACCTGGCCTTTAACACCTCCAGGGAGGTTGTGGAGCACAGAAGCACAGAATGTGATCTTTGATCATGTTGGGTGATTCTGTGCTCCACAACCTCCCTGGGCAACCTGTGCCAGTGTCTCACAACCCTCACTACAAACAACTTCCTCCTAACATCCAGTTTCAGTCTCCCCTCTGCCACTTCAAACTCATTGCCCCTTGTCCTGTCATTACCAGACCTTGTCAATAGTCCCTCCCCAGCCTTCCTGTAGCCCCCTTCAGACCCTGGAAGACCACTCCAAGGTCTCCTGGAAACCTTTTCTTCTCCAGGCTGCAGAGCCCCAACTCTCTCAGCCTGTCCTCACAGCAGAGCTGCTGCAACCCTGTGAGCATCTTGGTGGCCTCCTCTGGACCCACTCCAACACTTCCATGTCCTTCCTGTGCTGAGGGCTCCAGCACTGTACACAGGACTCCAGATGGGATCTGAGGAGAGCAGAGTCAGGATTTCATGGCTAGTAGTTCAGGAGAACCAGTTGAATTTCTTTTCTGAGAATATACTTTGTGCAATGACATCACTGCCTTCTGGGGTTTGATAAATTCTGCCCTTACCTTCAGACAAGCAAGATGAGACCAATTTTATGTATCATCCATTTGTTTACAAGGATAGTCAGGGCCCAGGAGTTATCAGGCACAGACAAGAGGCAGATTCTCTTATTGTTTAAATTGTAAGTATGGTCTACAACAGCAAGTACTCACTTATCAGACAACCTCTGTCAACAGGAAAAATGAAAACCAGCTAAAATAAGATCATGTCACAGTCACTTCAGGCACTGAACTGCATATTACAAATGCCTTGTTGATCCTTCACAATTGAAATTCAGGTTTAGGCTTTAAGTTCTTGAAAAGGTTACAAATGACTTGGAGAGTCAAAGATGCAAAAAAATGTAGAAGGGAATTTTAAAAAGCCTGGAAAATGGAACAGTTCCCTGAGCATTTTAACCAAGCTGAGCAGAATTAGGCTTCATTTGGGGACTGTAAATTGAGGGGGGGAAAAACCATAGATACCTCTCTGTGATTTTCCAAACAAGTGTGGTCCATGTTTGCTTATCTCTATGGTATCTGGCTGTGAGTAGGGAATACCTAAGGATTTCTCAAGCATGATGCATGTCTGCTAACATTGTGGTGTGGCTAAGGAAATAATTATCCACAGAAGATCCTTGGTTCTGTTTTGTGGTTTTTAAAAAGTCATTAAGGTAGCTTCTGCTCGAGGTGTGTTCAGTTGAAATGGAATCCAGGAGAACACTAGAAATAGCTTTGTCTCCAGATGTCCCAGTGCCAAAGTACTTTTTTTACTGTGAGGGTGGTGGAGCATTGGAACAGGCTGCCCAGGGAGCTGGTTGTGGCCTGGAGGTATTCAAGGTGAGGCTCAACAGGGCTGTGGGCAACCTGATCTAGCGGGAGGTTGTCCCTGCTTACTGCAGGGCTGGTTGGCCTAGGTGACCCTTAGAGGTCACTTCCAACCCAAACCATTCCATAGTTCTATAAAAGCTTAAGGAACTGGGAAAAAAGCCACAGGGAAGCTTTGCAGACCTTGAGTTTTCCTTGCATGAAACCCAGCAGTTGTTCCTTAGCTGGTCCCAAGAGAAAATGTGAGTTCCTTTGATTCCAAAACTCTGTGTGATCACCATGGGTAACATTGCAACATCTTCCCCCATTTGCAGTCCTTTTTTCTAAGCACAATGAGCTGGAGAAGAGTTGGAAGAAGTGTCTCAGGTGAAAGACCTTACCTCTAGCTTGTTGTGTTGGTGAGCAGCAGGGAGGTTGTCAAAAGCACAAAACTAAGCAGTGTTATGAAGTTATCAGATTCCCCTTTTCTCTATCAACACTGTCATTCTGCACACTGCAAAGGAAAAGTCTTTCATGCCAATCTTCACCTTCTATATTTGAGATTGTTAAACAAAGTTTTGGTAGGAATCACTTCCCTCAACTCAGTAAAATGCCATAAGGAAACAAGAAACTCACAACCAAAAAAAAAAATCAGAATTTTTAAAGCACAATTTTGTTTTTAGTAGCAAATATGATTTTAAAGTGGTGGGTTGTTTTTTTTTTCATGTATGAGGAGGAAAGACATATGGTGACTGCTCTATAGCATATACAGCAACTGCATTTGAGAATGCAGTTACCCAGAAGGCAACAAATAATTAAAATAGATTTTCCAGTAAAGAGGCAAGTGGGAGGAAGAGCTATCTGCTCAGGTTTTGTTTTCATAAAAAGAAGTTAAGTTGGTTGCAAAAAGCACTGGGCAGTATTTCATGTTTTTTTAAAAAAAAAAAAAAAAAAGTTCTTTTGTGTTTTCAATTGCATGTCCTTCAGAACTGGAGCCACAGAAATGGCAAGAAGCTCATTAGCACAAAGTGTGTAATTGTACACTTGGGGTCTAGTGCTATGAACATCTGCTTTGATCAGAAATGTCTAAAGGAGAAAATGACCTTCATGTGCTAGCTGGGCACTGAAGAACTCTGTGCTGAGGAAGAGAATTCCATAATCCTTGACTATGTCAGGAGAGGCAGTTGCAGAAATATCTGTAATGCTCCACAGGGCATTGGCAAGACCTCCCCTAGAGACTTCTGTGAAGGAGGCTCAGCAGTATTTATCAGAGATGATTTCAAGATGAAACAGGAGGTAGAACTAAGCACTTCTTTGTGCTTGGTACAAAAATAACATGCCCTGTGTCTTTTAGGACAGGAGAAAATGGCCTGAAAGTGCACCAGGGTTGGACATTAGGAGAAATTTCTTCACTGAAAGGGTTTTCAGACACTAGAACAGGCTGCCCAGGGAGGTGGTTGGATCCCCATCCCTGGAGGTGTTTAAAAGAAGCAGAGATGTGGTGCTGAGGGGCAGAGTTGGTAGAGTTAGGCAAGGATTGGAGTCTATGTTCTTAAAGGGCTTTCCAGCCATAATGATTCTAGGATTCTATGCCCATGTCCTGATAATTAACGCTGCAGCACTGTTTAAAGGCATCTAACAGCCTCTTTAGAGTAGGCATTAGCCTGATAGAGGTTTTTAAAGGATAGAACAAATAGACCTTTCAGGCAATTATTTCAGTGTGCATTAATTCCAAAAGAACCCTTTTGCACGTAATCATAGAGATTTTTTTTTTCCCCAGTCCTGTCGTTTGGGGGTAAACTGAATGAGGAGTTTGAGGACAGGGGAAGGAGATCTGCTACTTGTAAGAGATTTTGACATAAGAGAGCTCATGGCAGCATTTCACACTACTGAAGTTCTTCTGTTGCAAAGGCAACCTTGCAAACATCTATCCCCAATTTTCTTCCTCTGGTTCTTACTGTCTTTTTTTTCAGACCTGTCTGTAAAACATCACTAGGTTCTTTTTTTTTTCATTACCAACACCACCATAGTAAAGGTGATTGAGGAGTTTCTTGTCTTGGGCTGCTGTAATTTCCGTCACATTTTTGCAAGGCTGTACAAAGGCGAAGTGTTACTGCTGAGTCTTGGGGCACAAGGTATTTGGCTACATCCTTGAGACAAAGAATTCATAAAAGAGAATTTATGTGGTACTTTATGGAACCCATGGATTAACTGCAGCCCTCAATAAAGGGAAGAGATGCTGTGTGCAATTGAAATGCAGGTATAAAAGAGCAACAGTAAAGAAGATGCAAGTCAAAACAATATATTAAGCTTCTGAGAAGCAGATTCGTTGTCAAGTCTTTGTACTTCTAAAGAAATTCAGAACGTGCTGATAGGTGGTGGTGCTATTTCATGCTGCATGACACCACTGTTAAGAGCAAGGGTTGAAAAAGAAGCTCCTCCTCCTGACCTTGGGAAGCTGAACTAGATGAAATGATCCTGTGTTTTAAGCAAGCCTGGACACATGCATCACACCCTAGGAACTAGTGAAGGCCACAGAGTATCAGAGAATCATAGAATCAAGCAGGTTGGAAGAGAGCTCCAAGCTCACCCAGCCCAACCAAGCACCCAGCCCTAGCCAATCAACCAGAACATGGCACCAAGTGCCCCACCCAGGCTTTGCTTGAACATTTCCAGGGACAGCAACTCCACCACCTCCCTGGGCAGCCCATTCCAATGCCAGTCACTCTCTCTGGCAAGAATTTCCTCCTAAGCGAAGAACTTCCTCCTGCACTAAACTTAAAGAGTAATGACAGTTTTGTATTATGGCAAAAAACATAATCATTTACATCTTGGTTGGTAAGTCTGGAATGATTTTTTTTTTTTTTTTAATCAGCATATCAGTGGATTTTCTTCTACCTGTAGTTTGCACAAGGTCTTGCTACACATGATCTAAAGATTTCTCTTCAGGCCTTCCTTGTTCACTTGGTAACCTCAGCAAGCATTGTGATGTACCCCCTGGATAACGTCAGCTGTGTCTGAGTATAGAAGCAGTTCATCCTGGTCGAGTTGCTGTGTGTATGAAAATGTTGCATGCCCAACTCTTTGCTAAAGACTGCTTCTCTGGCAACATGGAGAGTGAAAAATGCTGTGTTCTATTTCTCCTACTGCTTCAAATGTATGATTATGGATTGAATGTGCTGTATCTTGGGCAGGTGGAATCCCTAAGAAAGGTGTTGCATGAATGCATTAGGAGAAGCAGTGATTTTTTTCCAGATAGATACTCAAGGAGAAAGTTCAGAAACTTGTTGTTCTGGTATGGCAAGGGATTGAGAGCAGCAAGGAAGTTTTTAGTCGTGAAATAATGGAATTATATTTATTGGTGCAAACTGTGTCTATATCATCATATCCTCACCCAACACCTGTCCTAAAGGAGAGCCAGCAAACCGGTGCAGTCTTACAACATTTGCATTAATGGCTACTCTTTATGTTTTTATATTACAGCTTCATATTCTAGATGACAGCATGACAAATTTCAGTATGCTGAAAGGCAGAGCATTTTCCTTGGCAACATTTTGAGCAGTGGATTTTCTTCCCCTAATTCAGATGCGGGAGAATACCAGGCTCCAAGCTCTTCACAGCCTTTGAGTAATTGCCATTTGTTTTTGTCCTTCACCTCTTTGCTCTTCTGAAAACAGATTGTATTCCACAGCAGGGTTTCAGTGATGAGAGGTAAAGTAAACCCTCCTCTAGCAATTGGATGCTTTGACTTACTGGAGTCACTGCTGCTTGAAAGAGAAATTGGCTTCCCTTGAGAACACGTGAGCAATAAAAAATAAAGCTGTAGATGGGTTTGTGTAAGGGCACGTAAAACCCAAATTCCTCACCATAGACATTTTTGTCAGAAGTAGAAAACTGATTCAGTTATTACTAGTGTGGCCATTGTATTTGGTTAAGTCATTTCAGGAGTCCAAAGTCTCTTTAAAACTGTTTATTTCCCTGAGGAGACAAATGCAGGTTCTGTATTGCAAGTCAAGTATGCCAGCCTTTAACGGGATTATGAGAGCCTCTGCCATGGGTCTGCAGTGTGAAAAACGTCCTTAGCTGTAGGTCACAATGAATAAGAGGAGAAGAAAGCAGGCAGAAGAGATCCATCCAGCCCGATGGTTTTATGGGTGGGTTGTTAGAGTGGCTGCAGAGGGCTGGTTTCAGATTTAGGCTGGTGCTCACAAAGGAGCTGGCTGTACACACTACTGAAAACAGAGCGGTCTGGATGCTGTAGGGCAGAGCAGCCACAGCATTAGATACTTTCAGGAAATTTATTTTAACAGAACAAAATGCCCTGGGCTTCTGCAAATTACTTCTCTTGCTCCAGAGCGTCCAGATGCAAAGTCAAACCTAACTTGCTGTATTTCACAGATGACCATTTTGAATACGTGTTCCAGGCAGCTTAGCAAGGGCAAGGAGTGGCATCAGTGTCAGGATGATGAGTTCTCTGTACCTGGCTCTGCAGAGAGGTAAGGCATGAGGATAGTCACTCACCAGCTAATCTATGGAGTCATGCAATGGTTTAGACCTTAAAGATCATCTGGTTACAACCCCCTGCCACGGGCAGGGACACCTTCCACTCAACTGTGTTACTCAAATGCACTGAACGTTTCCATGGATGTGGGCATCCACAAATGTCCCTGCCTATGGCAGGGGGTTGGAACTAGACGATCCTTGAGGTCCCTTCCAGCCTTACCATTCTATGAAATTCTCTGGGCAAACCTGTTGCACTGCCTCACCACGCTCACGGTAAAAAATTTCTTCCTTGCATCTAATCTGCATCCAGTCTCTCTCAGTGTAATCCCCTTAGCCCTGATTCTAATGCTACACTGCCTGCTAAAGAGTCCCCTCACATCTTTCCTGTGGGCCCCAGTTTCTGTACTGGAAGGCTGCTGTCAGAGCCTTCTCTTCTTCAGGCTGAACAACCTCAACGCCCTCAGCCTGTCCTCATACAAGAGGGTGGCCTCAGCCCTTTAATTATCTTCTCAGCCTTTTGTGGACCCAGATAATAACTGAAATCAGGAAAATAAATGGAACCTAGGTGAGGTGTAATTTGTGTTGTTATGGAGTCTCTTCTCATGTTAGTAACATGCAAATCTATGCAAAATGATTTGCTTTGCATAAAGAGCCTGGGTGGGAGAGATGCCATGTGGCCTTGCAGTCTGAATGTCTTGTGCAGTGCTGACTCTTGTAGACTCTTGACCTGTGTAGTCCTAGAGTCAGTAAGCATGGTCTAGGTGTTGAATACCTCCTTAGGCTGGTTCCTCTTGCTGCCATGTTGTGGCCCTAAGCAGTGCTGTGGGAAGTTTAAGACTTTATGCCAGGTTGGAGTCCTTTAGGCACTTTACTAATGTTAATGGATTCAAACTCCCATTGCCTTAGGGATTCATTTTTATGCACAGGTAAACAACTACACATCGTTTCTGTGAGCCATGGAACATACTTCAGGAAACCTCTAGCAGAGGTTTAAAGCTCTGCCTTTAATTGCTGGGCTCAGCTCCCTTCCAACGCAATAATTGCTTTCCTCTGTAGAAAGACGTTTTGGTTGGGCTACCAGGCAGCTCTCTTCCAATTTCTGCTCAGGCCTTTTTCGTGTAGGCATTTGCCTAGCTTCAGGGACTGTTGTGTCATGCATAAGCTTCTCGTTTCTTTTTAGACTTCGGGGACCAACTTCTCCCTCACCTTTTCAAATGGCTGTCTTCTGCTGAGAAGTGTTAATACTGTTCACAGAGCCCATCTGCCCTCTTGCCGAGGCACAGCGCCTGGGTTCTGTACGTGGCTGTGACGCTTGCCAGCTTCTCCACTTCCAGCAAAGTTTCTTCTCCTCTCTTTCCCCATACGTTTCTAAATATAGGTTAGGAATGGCAGTCAGCTTTTGTAAGGCTCTGTCAGCCCTATGGATAAATCCTCTCTCACTCTCCATTTGATTCCCCACTGACTTTCCTATATGCTTGTCTTCTCTTCTGCCCTTTCTCCCCCCACACCAGTACTGTGCAAATAATTGATTTTTTCAGTTTACTGCCTGGGCTGGAAAGTCAGGATTTGAGGGGGTAATTCTTCATGGTATAGTAAAAGACCTTTTAAAAAAACTCTTAAAATGAAGCTTGACAGATTCTCAAGCAGAGACATCACTTTGTGCTTAATTTCAGCATTCCAGCGTTTCAGCTTGTCAATCTCAATTTGTAAATTGTTTTCATCATCTCAAAACTCCATTTTCCAGCACAGAAACTCTATTCCAAATAATAATAATAACAACAGTAATAATAGCAGTCGTCCTTTTCTCCCCAGGAGTTCAGTAGCTTCCCATGCTATTAGGGATTTTCTGTTGGCAATGATTTTGCTTGTATGTAACTCCACTTCCTTACAAAGGAATTTCAGTTCTGCCATACTTCAGAGGCACTTTGTCATTACATCTGCGTTTTAGCCTTCTGTTCATGTTTTTAACCTGTTCTGCTCTAAAGAGCAAAAGGAATAAAACACGTGTGGGGAGTTGCAAGAGTGTTTTGGAGTGGAAAACTGTGCACTCTTATTGGACGTTGGCCATCATCACAGAGCTAAATGAACCTGGCATGGTCACCCTATATTCTTTTGTTTTTTACCATCCTGTTCCCCAGGCAGTTGATTGTCTCCCTGGGTCTCAGAAGATGCTCATTGTTCCTTCCTGTTCTGCTCAGGGTGAACCTGCTCACACCCTTCAAATGCAACTTCAAATGTCCTTGAGAGCTGCTCCAGCAGAAGGACATGAAAGCAGCAAGCCTCCATTTCTCCTCTTCTGTACTGGAGTGATCTAAGGATAGTTCAGTAGTTGCTCTGTGCACTGTCACTGTTGTGATAGATTATCCTTCTATGTGGAGGAGATGGAACCAGCTCCTGCACAAACCACATCAGTGATTCAAATTACTCCTGAAATAGCATTTGATGGTCTCTGATGAAGTATGCGGAAATCACTTCCAAAAAGCTGCAGTTTATGATTCTCACTTTTGTGTGCTAGAAATCCTGCCTGACCATGTCAGAAAAGGAAATTAATGATTTTTCACTAAAGTGCTTTTAGTAGTTAACTTTTATGGCATACAGTAAGTGGTATTATCATCACTGAGAACTTTTTTCCTCTCTTTCCTTGTCATGATTGTTCTACCTCAAATAGACTTTAAATCTGTCAGCAATAGTGACTTGTACAATACACATAGGTCTGGCAGATGGCAAAAATCAGCAGTTGTGAGGAATACCTATTTTCAGTGGAGCTCTGCAAGTGGTGGAGTTGTCAGTTGCTTTAACACTCTGGACAATCAACCAGCCAGGATTTCTGCCCGCTATAAATCCACATAGCTCCATTAAAGTCAGTGCTGATTTATATCACTGGAGGACCTGTCCTGGAGTGTTCTCAGCTTGATGCTCTCCTCCTTTCAACAGAAATAAAGCCAGCTCTGAAAGAACAGGAGTTTAAAGCAGCTTAGTTCACAGCGCTCATCGTAGGTGACCCTTCCCATTGCTATTAGAGATATTTAGGATTCTCTAAATGGCCACCTTAGGAATTAGAGTGGTGTATAATTTGGTGCTCTGTTCCTCCAGCTGCCCTGAAGATACATGTGAAGCACTGCTAGAATGGAAGGCAAGAGCAAACATGCTATTAACAAATGCAGGGTTTGTGCAGGAATTCAAAGGTTTATTACTCTGTTTCTCTTCTCATCTCACACTTGAATGTCACCAGCCTGGGAATTATGCAAGATCATGTTTTCACTTTTTCCCAGAGAAACATCTTTTGAAGCTTCCTTGAATGTGGTTTTAAAACCTTTGACGATTGAAATTATTCTCAGCTAATTGTTTGGTTTTCAAAGTACACCTGAAAGTGTGAGAGGTTACCCAGTCCATCTTTCAGATAGGATTAATTCAGCCCCTTTTCTTTATCCAGTGTGTTACAGTTTTTAATTACATGTTTGTCTACCATTTAGCATCATTTTCCCATTCAGTACAAACTGTTCCTGCTTTGGCCACATGTCAGGTTGCACAGGAGAGGAGACAATATTCTATTTCTCCAAGCTGCAGAGCGCAAGAGGCAGCAACAAATTGCAGAAGGTGAAGAAAAGAAAGGGGGGGGGGGGGAAGAGGGAGAAAAAGCAATGATCAGGTAGGCAGAGAAGTTGATGTGTGCTACCCTGAAGAAGTTAATTCTTGTGCAGCTGCTGGCACTGCTCTCTTTTGTGGCACTGCCCATCTTGCTAAGCCAGAACCTTTGCCAAGGGTCCCTCATGGCACCTTCTAATTTTCCAGGTTCCTCATTTGAAACTCAAAGACCTCATCTGCAGAAGTGCTGAGCACACACAACTGAAGGGAATGGTCAGTGTGAGGTGATCTCATTAGCAGCTTGCAGGTCCTGAAGAGCTAGAATGAGACACCCAAAAATGGACTGGCTCTGCTGTTGGAGGTGGTTCAGAGGAGGCCACCAAGATGCTCAGAGGGCTGCAGCAGCTCTGCTGTGAGGACACACTGAGAGAGTTGGGGCTCTGCAGCCTGGAGAAGAGAAGGCTTCCAGGAGACCTTGGAGTAGCCTTCCAGTATGCGAAGGGAGCTACAGCAAGGCTGACAAGGTCTTGTAATGCCAAGAGAAGGAGGAATGTGTTTGAACTGGCAGAGAGGAGATTGAAAGTGGATGTTAGGAAGAAGTTGTTTGCAGTGAGGGTGGTGAGACACTGGCACAGGTTGCCCAGGGAGGTTGTGGAGCACAGAATCACCCAACGTGATCAAAGATCACGTTGGGTGATTCTGTGCTCCACAACCTCCCTGGAGGTGTTCAAGACCAGGTTGGACGAGGCCTTGAGCAAACTGTTCTAGTGGGAGTTGTCTCTGCCTATGGCAGGGGAGTTGGAACTAGATGAGCTTTGAGGTCCCTTCCAACCTAAGCCATTCTATGATTCTATAGCACAGAACCTTGCGCCGTAATGCGAATGATAATCTCTATGAATGGTATAGTGGCAATCAGCAGTGCTGGTGATTAATTAAACTCTGAAGGGAGGCTGAAGTGTTTAATCAATCTTAGCAGCTCCTTACGGCTTCGGAGGCTACAAAGCAATAGAGNTCCTTCCCCAGCCTTCCTGTAGGCCCCCTTCAGATACTGGAAGGCTACTATCAGGTCCCCTCGAAGCCTTCTCTTCTCCAGGCTGCAGAGCCCCAACTCCCTCAGCCTGTCCTCATAGGAGAGCTGCTCCAGCCCTCTGATCATCTTTGTGGCCCTCAAGTAGCTTCTGGGTGTGTTGGTCGTGGGGGTTTTCTCCTTTCTGAAAGTCTTCCCAGGTGCAGGAGCAGAAAGTTAACTCACTTAGGAGTTTCAGCTGTGTGGTAGCCCCTGACCACCTCTCGTAAGTTCAATAGCTAGAATGCAGCGCTAGAGCTTCATAGAAACTTTCAAGCCTAGCTCTGACAGACAGCAGTGTCTCGTGAGGTGAACTCTCCCCAGCCCACACAAAGGAATCATAGAATCATTAAGGTTGGAAAAGGCCTCTAAGATCAGCCAAGTCCAACTGTCAACCCAACACCACCATAACCACCAAACCATGTCCCAGAGTGCCATGTCTACACAGTTATGCAACATCTCCAGGGATGGTGGCTCCCCGGGCAACCTATTCCAGTGCTTGACCACTATTTTAATACATTTTTTTTTTCCCAGTATCTAATCTAAAGGTCCCCAGGGGCAACCTGGGGCCATGTAAGGACTTGAATGCCTTTAACCTGGGGAATGGGATATTGGTTTTCAAAGACCCCTTCCAGCCAGAGCTGCATTTCTCTCTAAGAGGATTCTTTCTAAAATCCCATTACAGAGGAGATCTTTAGCTTTGGAGTCTTTTTCTTCTTCGTTTCTAAGAATATCCCTGTAAGGAAGGCAAACTATGGTAAAGTTTTACATCTGAGTGGTGCAGGGACCTTCATGGTTTTTATTAACTCATCTGACACCTCTAGTGCCCTTCCCTTATTCCTGTATACCCACGAGTGCGTTGTGAGGGTACATTTCACTCCATGTCATATTTTATGCTCCCTCTCCAGCCCTTTTCAGGAAAAATCTGCTACAGATAAAGAAATCGTTTCAGGATCTGACTTCCTTTCTTGACCTGCCTCCCTCTCCTTTTTCCTGGGAGAGCTTTTGTGCTTAGCTGTGGGAAAATGATGACAGGGCAGTGGGGTAAAGTCAAAGGGAGAATCTCTAGTCCTAATGCAATACATTCAGGTGTTGGCTTATAGCCTCCGCACTGCTCCATGCTCTCCTTGAGTTGATAGCTTGGCTTCTCCCTGGTTTCTCTCAGCACTTGCAGTCATCTTGGGTCCTTTGGCAGTTAATGCCAATTTAAAATAGTAACGAGAGTAGAGAATTGCCCACCACTTACTTTACAGAGTACTTTGTACTGGCTTCACTTTTTATTACTTTTTAAGTTTCATCTGAAGAAAAAAATTCCAGAAAACAGAAGAGCAAGAAGAGGCTTAGCACTGGATCATAATAGACTTCCCATTTCAAAACCATTCTCTCTCTGAGCCTCTCAAACCTTTTAAGGGTAAAGGGTGACTAAAGCTTCCCACACCTCCATAAAAAGTAGATTGTTTCACCCAGCATAAACACATGTGAACTATTGGCAGAATAAAAGTAGTACCTATCACACAGCCATCTTACTCCTTTCCTGGGTGATTTTTATCACTGTCACAAGAACAGCCAGAGTCTGCCATTTACTTTTCTCCCTGGTGTTTTTCTGGGTTGTAGAATCTGAATGTACTGGATATAAAAACCTGTGAAAGAGTCACTTAGTGTATAAAGTTAACCTTTTAAAGATTCAGTATTTTGATTATTTACCATTCCACCTGTTCCTCTCAGATTATCAAGGCCCCCAAAGGACAGGAGTGACCAGGCAGTCAAGCTGAAGAACCATGAAAAGGTCACGTTAGAAAATGCATAACACATTTAGTGCTTATTATTCTTCTGTCCCTTAAAGTCTTTATGGGCGATTAAAAACCTCCTCCCGGTGACAGAGATCATAATGAGAACGGAAAATGTTGCAACATAAATTGATTTTATGTTGATGATTGTAGCAAAGAATGGGAAAGATTCAAATATTACTTTTCCCACTAAAGCTACCACGGTGACATGGCAGCGTTGTGCCGCTCCGTGTTCGCACGCTCGGGTTGCAGGCTGAGCACTCCCCATGTAGGAAGTGGCACTCATCTCATTTTGTGCTTCACACACCTGCAACTGCAGGAAAGATCAAAGAGCTTCAATGTGTACATCTATGGAAGCCATACCTATAGCTTCAGCACTCTGAGCCTGCACAAGCACAAGTCCTTCCAAATCCAGTTGGATTTGATGGTTTGGGAGTTAAGGACTGAAGCTCTATTTACAGCTCAGCACAATGTACAAGCAGAGATAGACACAATAGACAGGAACAGTTACAGACATAGACAAGTTAAAGGTAATACAGAAACACAATCCCCCTCCCAGAAATCAGAGACCCCAAGAGGGGGTCCCAACCACCCTTCCACCTTCTCCCCACCCCTATACCTTACCCCAGGGTTTGCCTTATGCGCAAGGTGAGTTTGGAGGACGGACCAGGGGAGTTAGAAGCAGAGTGGTTAGTGAGGTTACTCGGCAGAGGGGAGAAGGTAAGAAACTAGACAGCCCCAGAGTGTCTGTGCCTGAGTGTCTTGTCTTTGTTTTGTATTCTTATTCTTATCCATCTCAGTAAGCCTATGAGTGCAGCAGACATCACCATTGTTTTCCTTTCAGAGCCTATAATATCATTTTCTCTATTAAAATATTCCAATTAGCCTCAAGCCAGCACATGGATTTAATGCAATGCTGGGACAGGCTGCCCAGGGAGGTGGTTGAGTCACTGTCCCTGGGGGTGTTTAAGGGTCATTTGATTGTGGTGCTTAGGGATATGGCTTAGGGGTGAACTTCACAGAGCAGGGTCTGTGATTGGACTCGATGATCCCAGGAGTCTTTTCCATGAGTCTATGATTCAACACATCTTTTAAATACAGAAGAACCACATACACACTTTCATGAGTAGCCTCATGATGTTTGGGTGATGTCTGGTGGTCAGCAGGTTTGTGAAGGAGAAGTTCAAAGCAACTATGTTCTCTCTTAAAACTGCTTGTGATCTAGATTTTGCTCTTTTGTGTTCTCCTCAGAAGGATATTGAAAAGTGTTTTCCAGAAATGGCTTGCTAGGGCTTTGGATGTCTCATAGGTATGTAGGTAAAAGATTAACATCACTGTCGCCTAATTCTAAACAAGATATCAAGAAACCTTTCCCCAGAGTACTTCATAACAGCTTCCTCTGCTAACTTTCTGAAAATTCCTTGAGAATATAGCATAGCCTTGGGTTTCTCTGCACGTGGAATTGATCTTGAAGGAAGCAGAAGTGTCTTTTCCTGTCTATAAACAGCATCGTGTGTAAACGCACTCTTACCCATGCTCTACAAGGAGTCTGGGAAGACACAGCAAAATAAAAACATAGATGAGCAGAAAAGATTTGTAAAAGCCCTGTAATGAATGGCATACTTAAGGAACTGACAGATACTGCCAGGAGACAAATGGGAACAAGAGACACCAGCGAATGGAAGATTCCTCCAAGACCACTGCTTAGATGCAAACCTCTCCCTATGAGAAAGGGCAGGGTAGGCATTCAGATTGCAGGACCCAGTCATGTCCTCAGTTTCTTGAAGAAAAAGTTGGCAGAGTTATAACTTTGTGAGTGAAAAATGTAATTGTCTTCATTTTACCAAATTGAAAGTCCCACCTCTCCATTAGTTTGCCTTGCTGTGAGCTACTGCAACTGTGGGAGTCCAAATTAAAGAGGAAATAGAGGACTCCAGCTGACGTTATACATAAAGATGTAGCTGATTATTTTAATTGGAAAATCAATGAGAAAATGAGATTCGAGGCAAAGTGTGGGGTGGCAATGAAACAGGAACAAAAGGAAAGACTTTATCCTGCTTCCTAAGCTGTCCTCCTGCCCTCCAGTGCACCTCAGTCTCTTATTTCTCCTTCACTATCAACCCTCAGATGACTTACACTTACACTCCTTTCTCCTTGGCTATGCTGCCTCAGCATAAAGCTTTCTATTTTATATATATGTGTATATATGCACACAACATGTGTGATAATATAATTATAATCTGCATCATGTATACTATTCCTCATCCTACCTACATAATAACTGGATGACAAGGTCTCATAATTTTATTCCCTTCATTATAAATACTGACAGGTAGATGTGTGAAGGAACCTCTGCAATATGAGCTAATGTTCTTTTCAGGAGACGTGCCTGTTAGCTAAAAACTTATTGCATGGCTTCAGCTTCAAATCTGCTGCAATTTTATCTGACTTTCATCTGATTTCTATTCAAGAATTTGCTTGTGAGTGTAAAGTAATTTCAATTACATTTATAATTATATATATATTATAATACATTACAATTAGTTTCTTCCCATTATCTCTACAGCCCTGTGAGTAGTTGCTGCCGTCTGTGAAAGAGTATGTGTCAATATTTTGTTAGATGAGAGTGTAACAGATGAGGTTTTTACTGTGATTTTCACTGACTGGCTAAGGATAACTTTCCCTAAAGGGCCAGTCTCTTGGAACTTAAAAGCCTATGTGACAAAGTAAGCAGGGTTCTGGGGTTATATATTCCATGTGGAGTATGTTGTGGTTAGACCCCTAACAGTAATGAAATACTGCCACCATAGAACGGGCTGGGTTGGAAGGGACCTCCAATGCTCATCCAACCCAACCCCCTCTGCAGTCAGCAGGAACAACCTCAAATAAATCAAGTTGCCCAGGGTCCTGTTGAGCCTCACCTTGAATGTCTCCAGGGATGGGGCCACACTACCTAGCTGGGCAACCTGGTGCAGTGTTGCACTACCCTCATGGGCACACAAGGAAAACGGACGGAGTTTTTCTTTCCAATGAGAGCAAAGAGAGGATCTGCCCACACCATGACATTTCATGCCAGGCTGATCTTCACCTAATCAAATTTGTTTCAGTGGATGACAAATTTAAAAAAAAAAAATTACAAAGATAACATTTTGTTTTACACCTGTGACCTGCATTCCCAGCACATCTCTGTGTTTTCCATTAAGGAGGTTATACTCTGGATGGAAGAAAGTGGACTAACATGCCAGCGGTCAGCACTCTGCGCCTGTAGAGCCCTTTGGCTGGTAATTGTTAGTAGCCTGGTTCACTGCACCCTGCAAAAAGTGTGAAGTCCCTTGGTAGGGGAGTACATAGCCCTCTGTTTATTGTGAGAAACTTGTGAGCTGTTGTAATTCATTTCAGATTTGCAGTTTCACCATTTCAAAATTGCTGTTGCTTTTTATGAGGAAATGAGCAGCTCTTTTTTTTTTTCCTAGCAAGCCCATGCAATTTAATGCTGATGAAATTTATCTGTCTGTGGATCAGCAGCATAACACAATTTTAATTACACCTACCACACTTGACTGAATCCTCTCATTCTGTAGCAATGTCTGCTCAGAGTAAAGGTCCGTGAGATGTTTTGAGCTCTGCTGAGCCCTAAGTCGCAAGGTTTGCATTCTGGTGGTTTAAAAAAAAAACAACAAAGGAGCCAATCTTTACCCTTCTGTCTCAGAAGGAAGTGAGAATTGCTATTATATAGAGAATTAATGGGAAATGCAAGCTACTAAGTGCCTCTGTGCTTAAGAAATCAAGTGCAAAACCTTCTAAAAAAGATGATTAGAGCAAGAGGAAGGAAGTGCTGAAGCAGGTCAGGAAGGACTGTATTGAAATAATCATTGTCAGTTGTTCATTATGTGTTAATTCACAGCTAAGTGGGTTTTACTGCTTCCTTTGTAGTGCAGCTGTAGTTCTGTGGTAGTTAGGCTTTGAATCAGACCACTCATACTTCTCTGCAGCGTTTTCTGAATAGAGATAGGAATCCATGGCAGCTGCCTTTAGTGCTGTATTCAAGGAGCAAGGACACTGTGGAAAGGAGGTCATGTCCAGTGGTGAAGACCTGCAGGTGCTCCTATGCCACCCATCCCTGTCTCTTGGTGAAGACAGTTCTGTTTCCTCACAGCTATTGCAGAGAGGGGAAAAGACTTCAACATCTGCATGTTAATGGCTTCAATACTTTTTCCCAATTTCCAAACAAATGAACCCACAGGGAGGAATTATCTGTATCAAGAACCATTTTCCTTCATTGCACTGAGATACATTGGAGGCGTTTCTTACAAGGGCTCTACAACCTGTTTGCCAGATTCCCTTTTGTACCTGTTGAGCTTATAAATCAGCTCAAACAGAGCACTAGAGGTTATGAGTGCTCTCTAGTTTGGGACTAAATTAAGAGATGGGCTGAAAAGAAAGACCTGAGAGGAAGACATGGCAGTTCCCTGGGCTGCATTTACCTGTTGCCAGCAGGGAAGTTCCCACAGGTTCTTCTTGGACATTTTGGTATGTGGGAAAGGAAATACTTCAGGGAGGATTTGCAAGTGGTGTATGTGACACTGCAGAGTTCTACAGGCTTAAACTGTTGGGACATAGGAAAGAAACTTGATGCAACACAGCTTTGTTTGTTCTGTTACTTAGACTTTTTTATTTTCCTTTCTTTGCCTGTAGCTGTTGACTGATAGCAGTGGTTTCTCTTTCTGTTGGAAGAGTAGAAATATGTGCACAATATAGCAATGAGGAGATAGTTGCAAGGAGTTCTTGGGATAATCCAGTCAGTGATTTTGGTTTGAAATGTGTCTCTGACTGGAGAGAAGACAGTCAGAGTTAGAGGTCTTAATCAATGTCCTGTCATTTACCATTCTGGACTCTTTGGCTTGTAACATCTCCAAAGACTGACAGCAGCAGCACAGTAGCATGGCACTCTTCAGAGCACAGATGGGCCAAGCACAGATGGCTGAGTTGCATCCCATGCAGCCTCTTGGTTAAACAAATATAGGATAATTTCACTAGGGATTTTTCCAGCCTTGCAGTGAAGTAAATCACACACTGAACTTTGGGTTTTCTCTTTACCTCCTCAACCATCCCAATCAGTGAGTTTTCATTCTGATGCTGTGCCAAATTGTTATCACCATGCTTCTACCTTTTGCACATCTGGAAGGGGTTACGGAGTTCTCTAGTTTAAGATGGCTTGCTTTTAACGTTTTTTTCCTTAAGATAGTAAGAGTCAGGTATTTGCTATGGCCATTTCATGTAAGCAGAATAAAAAGATGGTTTCTTTGCAAAAAGTTTACAACCTGTGTAATTCGAACAGAAAAACCAATACTGGCAGAACAGAAAAACCAATACTGGCAATCATAGAGTCACAGAATCAGTCAGGGTTGGAAGGGACCACAAGGATCAGCCAGT
>VWZE01010064.1:110740-140247 GCA_013396675.1 Eubucco bourcierii | reverse complement strand
AGCCCCACCCCCCCTGCCATGCCCAGGGACACCTCACACTAGATCAGGCTGCCCACAGCCTCATCCAGCCTGGCCTTAAACACCGCCAGGGATGAGGCTTCCACCACCACCACCTCCCTGGGTTACCCCTGCCAGGCTCTCGCCACCCTCATGCTGAACAACTTCTTCTTAACATCCAAGCTGAATCTCCCCATTTCCAGCTTTGTTCTGTTCCTCCAGTCCTATCACTGACAGCCTTAAAAGTCCCTCCCCAGCTTTCTTGTAGCCCACTTAAGACACTGCAAGGCCACAATAAGGTCACCTGGGAGCCTTCGCCACCCTCATGCTGAACAACTTCTTCCTAACATCCAGTCAGAGTGATTGGCATTGGAATGGGCTACCCAGGGAGGTGGTGGAGTCACTGTCCCTGGAGTGCTTAAGAAAAGCCTGACTGGGACACTTAGTGCCATGGTCTGGTTGATTGACTAGGGCTGGGTGAGCTTGGAGGTCTCATCCAACCTGCTTGCTTCTATGAATCTACCCATTTCTAGCTTTGTTCCATTCCCTCCAGTCCTATCACTCCTTGATATCCTGAAAAGTTAATTGGCAATGCCAATTAAGAGTGTGACTATCCAGATCAGTAGTGTGGGCAGTCTCACAGTGAGTACCTCAGAGCCTAATTATCACTTATTTGTCTGGGTTTGTGCAGGCATGATGTTCAATTGGAGTTTTAGGAAGCGTTCTGAACATGGCTTTGCAGGTGTTTACAGAGCTCCTGACAGGTATCATAAGAGAAGCTGAAGACACTTGTTTCAAAATCCAGTGTCTGGGTAATAAAGGCTGTCATTAGCAGAGAGCAGTCAGTGATGCCTTAGTAGAGATGTGAGTGGAAGTAAAATAGAAACTGTAACGGGTCCTGAAGCAGAGACTTAAGAGCTTAGGCGTGATGCAGTGGGAACTGGAGGGCTGGTGTCAGAAGTGCAGGCAGCAGAGGACTGCGTGGGCTACCTGAGAGCTGACAAATCAGGTACCCTTGCAAAGTTATCATCACAGAAGCCTTTTGAAAGGAGATGAAGAGATGGTGACACTCTATAAGGCCAGAGGAAAGGGTTTGAGAAGAGTCAGGAGCAAAGCTTCTTACATGTAAGAATAGACTGGGGAAATCATGTTTTAAACCATTGTTTGCTGCCTTTGCAAAAATACTTAAGTGGAGCTGAAATCTGTTATGGTCCTGGGAAGGAGAGGCTGAGGGACCTGGGGCTGCTTAGTCTGGAGAGGAGAAGACTGAGAGGGGGTTTAAGAAATGTTTCCAAATCTCTGAGGGCTGGGAGTCAGGAGGGGGTGACAGGCTCTGCTCACTTGCTCCCTGGATAGGACAAGGAGCAATGGATGGAAGCTGCAGCACAGGAGGTTCCTCCTCAACACAAGGGGGAACTTCTTTACCGTGAGGGTTACAGAGCACTGGCACAGGCTGCCCAGAGAGGTTGTGTGCCCTGTCTGGATGTGTTCCTGTGTGCCCTGACCTGGATTGTCTGGTCCTGCTCTGACAGGGGGGTTAGACTGGATGAGCTCTTTGGGTCTCTTCCAACCCCTGACATCCTGTGAACCTGTGAATGCATCCAGGCAGGTTTTGAAAGTCTCCAGAGAAGATGACTCCACAACCTCTCTGGGCAGCCTGTTCTAGGGCTCTGTCAGCTTCACTGTAAATAAGCTTCTCCTCGTGTTGAGGAGCCTCTATGTTCAGGTTTGTAGCCATTTTTCATGGCTGGGGAGTGTAGTGAGTTTCCAGACAAGGGGAAGTTTGCTGGGCTCTAGTGAGTAATGACAAGTGATTTCCCATTTTAGAAGGAATAAGTCACAGTGATATCTCTACTAGAGAGCTTTTGTTCAAGTTAGTTTTACAAATTTCTTCTGATGACAAGGACAGTGCCATAATTGGGAACATCTGTAGCACTCGGCCAGCCTGCACCAGCTAACAAAAGATACTGCTTTTTTTTTTTTTTAATGAGTAAAATATACCAAACTATTTGAAAGTAAATTGATGGGGAGAGGAGAGTGGGCATCACTTCCACTTTCTAAACAAGCAGAATAATGATCTTTAGAATTCAACACAGCAGCTCTTGAATGCTTTATTCCGAGGCGCCATAGAAGCCGCGGCTGTACAACAAACACAGCTCCCTCAAAAGCAGCGAGGTGAAGCAGGCTCACTGGGACGTGGCTAACTGCATTTCCTCCGACAAGAAGAGTGATTGGCAGATCAGCAGCTAAAAAGTCCAGCTCTTGAAAAGTCCAGGACTGTTCAGCCATGCTGTGGGTCTCAGTTCGTCTCCATAAGTGCTGCTACCCCTCGCAGGAGCTCGAGAATGCCATTAATAATCTTTATTGACCTCCCGACCTTTGCATTTATTTCCCTGGAATGTGGATTTGCTTACTTTTGAGAGTTCCAGGTTGCTGTGCCACACGTCATACAGTGTAGCTAGGATGTCATGTGTAGAGAATCGATAGATGTCCTTCTCCCTTTTGCTTCGCTGTAAGAAGTGCACAGAGAGGCTGCCGAAAGGGGAAAACAATCACTTGGTGTTTTAGAGCAGCGCAGGGCAGGAACTGAGCAGCCAATTTGTAAGCCGTGAGACGCTGCCCGGTGTAAGGCTCCCCCTCCACCACCCTGCCAGAAGTTCTCTGTTCCCAGGTCTGACCGTGCCCTGGTGTTGGCTCCTCTGACATCTCTCCTGTCTGCAGCGAACCCAAACACTGAGCTCCGTACCGCTGCCGCCTGCCTGCTCACCACCTCGCGGAGCTTAGCGCAGGCAGCCTCGGCGCTGCACTTAGTGCCCACACAGAGCTTAATTGCAGGAGGTTCTGTGCCCTCCACACTTAGAGCGGGGTCCCGGTGACTGATGATGCCTCGGCACCTCCACCTCCCGAGTGCCTGTGAGTTCCTCAGACCGATGTTTTGTGCTGCTACCTTGTGCCTGCCGGCTGTAAATACAGCAGCGCCAGGAGCTGCCTCTCCTGCTTTCCCCTTCAGCACAGCACAGATTTGTGGGTCTGTGTGGGTGCTTCAGGTTGGGTTTGGGTTTTGGGTTTTTTTCCTCTCTAATTACTTCTGAAACTGCGTTATACAGTAAAACATCGTTGTAGTTGCTCAGTAAAAAGCCATTGTAGCCTGAGTTAACGTTTTCACTTTATAATGTTGACAGTGCAATATCCTGCAATTGAATTGGTCAGGTTTGCTTCCTGCTCTGTTACAGAGATGTGGAGGGTCTCAGTTAAATCATCCTGTTTGCAGCATGCAGGCTGCAGCAGGAATGTATGACTCTGGCTTTACATTATCCTGCTGGGAACAGGTTTTCATCTTCGGTTTTTTTGGCTTGTCATTGGTCTGCAGTTGGGGTTGGTTGGTTTGGTTGGTTGGTTGTGTGGAGCCCTGTGGAATTCTGACATCCTAACCACTATACAGTCTCCAAACGTTATGTTCTCACCCTCGCTGGATGAAATGTGTCAGATAGTCCCCACTTTTGCACTTCAGGAATCTGTAGAAACAATTCCTTCTCCCACTCTCTGTCAGATAATTTCTTCAGGAAGGTAAAGGAGGCCTGAGGATTTGATTTACTTTGCCAAACCAGAATCAGGCCATGAGCCCTTTCACACATGAGCTGGTTTCTCCTGTGTTTGTACAGCATGATGGGGTGAGTGGAGGTGCCAACTTCTCAGCTAGACAGTGCTGGGGTTCAGAAATTTGGCAAAGGGTCAAAGTCTCTCGGGGACAATCTGGTGAGACTGTGAGACTGCACTGCTTGCTTTCTAATTCAACACACTGATGCTCCTGCTGCTCTCTAGGAGTTGAAGTGGTCCTCTGCAGGAGCTCTGGTGTGCCAAGCTCCCCATGAAGCCCAGAAGCCTCATGGGGATAGCTCTGAAGCTCTCTGGAGCATGCAGGGTGTTTCCTTACCAATTCAACCCCAGCTCCTCAATCCTCAGGGGCAAGCAAAGTTTCAAAACTATTTCTGTGGCTCTGGCTAGGCTGAGGTGCTCTCTGCCCAGGGTATGTGCAGCTACTTTGAGTCAAGAGCATAACAATCTGGCATTAGGGCTTGGACTTTTCTCCAGGATCCACTGAACTAAACTCTGAGTGATTTAACACCTGACTGGGGGACTTTGAAGTGTTTGTCATGCCAAAGGTCACATTCCATCACTCTGACCACTATGGGTATGAGAACAGAAGACAGCTTGGGGGAAATCTTTATTTTTATGAGACACCCTGGGATCCCAGCATGCTCGTGCACTACATAGACAAATGTGTAGTGCAGGGAACTGGTTCTTTACTCCATCTCTTGTTTTGTAGAAAATAAAGAGGATCTGTATCTGCACTATAGGAGCAATGCAAGCCTGGGGAGCTGCAAATGCTGCTTTCTTTGGCACAGAGGGAAAAAGGGGTGGAAGGAAAGAGAAGGAGAAGAAAGTGTTTAATCTCCCTGTGTGACACTGCCTGGATAAACGCTACCAAGATTAGCTACTAAACCAGTAACTGCTACACTCAGTTGTGGTCTGCTGCTTACACAGGCAGTCTAGGTTGAACTCTCAGGTTTTCTGTCTTTGGATACCAATCCAAATTACATTTTCTGCAGCAGGACACTTGTTTTCTTATCTCTTTTTCTACAAGCTCCTGTTTTTTTTCAACGAAACCAACAACAGCAAAGGTCAAGATTTATGCAGTAACATCTGTGAGTTACAAAGAGGGAGCTGGAGCAGAAGCTGGAGGCCAGCCATTAACCGTGGCAAGCTCTGGTCTTTCTTCTCACGATGTATCACTCCTTGATGAAGGAATATTAGCATCCTCTGTCTATCCTTTCTCCCTAGACACTCTTGGAAATGTGTAATGTTGCTCTTAATAACAACATTCCATTATTTTCTATCTCGCAGTCGTCAATAAATCACTTGTTAAATGAATCAGGCCTTGCAAACTCACCCTGGCAAGATTGATTCCTGCCTGACATTTCCTTAGGAAATGAATTGAATCTTGAGAAGAAAAATGTGTGTGGAGTGGCAAAGTGTACTTGCACAGAGAGGGTATTTATGATGAATAGAAGGAAGATAGAGAGTACACATGCTTCAAAGAACACATTCTTGTAATGATGCACAGTACTAATAGGATCTGAAGCAAAGATGGCAAGATCAGAAGCTTTTGGAGCAGAAGGATTACCATTTCCTTTGAAAGCATTATTTACTGTACATTCCTGGGATGCTTTTAGAAACACGTTGAGACCTTTCATTGTGATTTACATAAGTCCTTATTTCTTTTCTATCTCTTCTGGGTATCCGTCAAAATAATTGGGCTTTCAGCAGTGCTTTGTGCAGACAGGTGGGTATGAATCCAAGGGTGATTTTTTCTCTTTACTGCCTGACTCTGTGACAACTGAAGGAGGCTCTTGCATTAGTACTTGTGTGTGTGATTCTGCCTGCTCTGCAGAGGAGTGAATGTGTGTGTCCTTCACCTGTTGTTACAGAGATACTTTAATCCAGTCTTCTGTGGCTGTCAGTGAAGGTTTCAGGAAGAAAGGAAGGAAGGAAAAAAATTCCAGGGACTTAGCTAAGATTTTCTTGACACTTTAAGTGCACTTCTCTTGTTTTTAGTTACTTAGAGCTATAGCAAATGAACAAAACAATTTGAATTAGATGATGTTTGTGAAAGTATTGGGGAACTTCACACTTAATGAAAACATGGTGTAGGTTTTCATTTCTTAGACTGGAAGGCTTTCTACTGTTCTTATGTAGTGGAGATGCCCCTCTTGGAAGAGCACAGCCCCACTGTATTGACTGCAGCAGCTTAGCTTGGAAATGTTGGGTTGGCTACCAAACCATTTTTAATTAACCAAGAAAACAGTAAGCAGTGAGCTGAAATCTGCGCTAATCCAATTGAGGAGTGGAAACCTCAACTGTTCAACTTGTTCTATTTGTACTGCAATTCCTTCTGTGCATTTCACCTTCACCACAGAGCAAAGGAAATGCTGTGCTTTGCAGAGCAGCCCTGATAAAACAGCAACCAAAGTGTGTGAAATACCAGCAGATCGTTTGTGCCTGCTTTCTGCTACTGAGTGTAGCTGAGTTTAAAGCAAAGACTTTGACTCATGAATAATGTTGATAGTTAAGTAGTTGGGCTTGAACCACTGAAGCAGATCAGCAGGTGTTTTCTCAGCTCCTTGGCTGGCTTGTGTTGTGTGGTTGTTGAAATACACATCAGGGAACAGCTCATACAGGTCTGTGCGGCTGTAGGTTGGCTTAATGGACTGGTCTGGACTTTGCA
Source organism: Eubucco bourcierii (assembly GCA_013396675.1). Taxonomy (NCBI): domain Eukaryota; kingdom Metazoa; phylum Chordata; class Aves; order Piciformes; family Ramphastidae; genus Eubucco; species Eubucco bourcierii. Next base: position 133,964 of record VWZE01010064.1, on the reverse strand, counting down.
GCCCTGGGAGAGGAGAATCTTAGAATCATAGAATGGGTCTGAGTTGGAAGGGACCACAAGGATCAGCCAGTTCCAACCTCCCTGCCATGGCCAGGGACACCTCACATAGATCAGGCTGGCCACAGTCTCATCCAGCCTGGCCTTAAACACCTCCAGGGATGAGACTTCCACCATCTCCCTGGGCAACCCCTGCCAGGCTCTCACCACCCTCATGCTGAACAACTTCTTGCCAACATCCAGTCTGAATCTCCCCATTTCTAGCTTGGTTCCATCCCCTCCAGTGCTATCACTGCCTGACAACCTAAAATGTCCCTCCCCAGCATTCTTGTAGCCCCCTTGTAAGCTTCCTGAAACCTGCTTCACAACTCCACTACGTGTTGCTCTGGCTTTCACATCTTCCCTTCCTCCATCATCACTGATGAGTCAACGTCTCCTCCTCAAACTCCTTCAAAGCATTTTGCTCACACTTATTTATTGGGGAGAACCTGGAAATTGGTGCATTAGTCTCTCAAGACGACTGCTTTTCTAGGGGAACATCAAAAAGTCCCCCTGAAACTCCACCAGAAGTGTTATATATTAACTCTCCTGTGCATATCTTTTGCAGTCTCATAATTGGTCATCAACTTCTGACAAGAATCCAGGAATAAAATTGTTTTGCCTTCCTGGATAGAAATCATCTCTTGGTGCCCAAGTCGTTTGTAAATACTGAAGACCAAGATTTGCTAGCAGTAGCAGTGCAGCACTGCCTCTCTTGGCCAGAAGGCAGTGATAAGTGAAGAAAGCAATCTTTGTTCCTTAGTGCTGGATTTAATTGTTGTGTTTAACTTGGGCTGTTTGCAGCAACAAAATGGATAGTTTGGCATCTCTGTTCAAATATTTATTCCCTTCAGTGGCTGCAGCCCTCACTGATTATCCTGCAGAACACAGCCCAAGTGCTGTGTACCTACTCGAGGCTTTCTTTTCCAGATAAAAGCTTATCACAAGAATCAAGGGAAACATTAGAACTTCCTCAAATCAAATTACTCTGAATAGTCTTTAATTGGCCTAATAAGTGACTTTATCCAGCTTCATATATAGGCTTTCCCATTTATTAGTATTGCCTATGCATAGGTTTACTCATTTGGCTTAACTCAAGCAAATTTAACATTAATCCTTTAAGCCATTCCACAGATTACTTTTTAAGCAAGAGTTGATGATCAAATTTACTGAATCCTTCTGGGACCAAATTTATCAATCAAACTGCAGCCCTCTATTAGCTGCACAGAAATCAAACCACCCAGTTCAACCACTGGCTGCCCTATCACCACACTGGCAAGCAGAGGACTGAAATTTGGGACACTGTCATCCTGATGGATAATTATGGCTATGGTGTCTGACTCCTTCCATTAGAAAAGTAAAATTACACTGATTAAGTGTGTAGATTTGTGGGTACCAGCTATGATCAGTCGTAACACACAAAGTAGGAAATTACTTTTAATCCTCTGCAATGAGGCACACACAAAACAGCCAGTTATTAGCTTGAAATAAAAGCCTGGGATTTTATTCCTTTAATGTAATGACTGCTTTTGCTGGAAATGATAGGGATAGCAAATACTGTACTGAAGGCCTGCAAGCCAATGGATGTTTTCATGTCCAGCTTTTAATGTCCAAGAGCTTGTGGGGAAAAGGGGAAAATACATCACAGCTCTGTAGTTTAAATATATATATATAATGAAATTAAAAGTTCCTTGTGATTTAAGGAGCATCAAAGGAATAATGAAATCCAAAAAGCAGAAGGCCACTTTTGGAGGGGGACTGGGTCATATATTCCAAAAGCCTCTCATCATTCTGCACCTGGAGAATGCAGATTCCATTTTCAGTTGCACTCAAGGAAATTCAAGACCTTGAGAAAGCAGAATCAGGCCCAATCTGCTTTTAATAGTACAGTCTAAATGTCCTGCAGAGATTGATAACCAGTCTAGGCAAAATATTGGTTTAAGTAGAGGATGAATTCCTGTAGCTAGCTCTGTATGGTGTAAGAGAAACCCATCAGCAGCACAGCCTTGGTGCTCCCAATTCAAAGGCTGCCACTGCAAAGCTGCTGCTATTTGCACAGGGCGAAACTTTGTCTGGAGCTGCCAGTCCTCAGTTCTGCAGGATGCCTTGCTGGACCTTGCACAGAATTTGTTAATTGCAAACACTTTGAGAGCATTGATCCATGGCTGCTCTGATTAAATAATTACTCTGCAGCACACTTAGAAGGGCTGGCAGGGGACAGGTCTGACAGAACCACTCTAGATCCATGTTCCAAGTGCCACAGGCCCCCTCCCACGCCAGGGCTCTTTCCTCACCCCTTCTTCCAGCTATTTAATTTTCTTCAGAAAGACTAAAGTTTAAATCAGACTCAGATTGTTTTCACTTTGGGTTAAACCATCAGCAAGCAACTGTCCAGATTTGGGAGAGGGGCTCTGCTTCCCAGCCAGACCTTCCTTCTTTCCTTTGCTTTTTTGTTCACTGCCTTATCAGCGCTTGGGGCAGATGACAATAATTGCTTCTATCAAGGGTTACAACTACCCTACAATATTCCCTGTCAGCCTGGCCACTTGCAAAGTGTTCTCAACCACCATTCCAAATCTCTCATTTTTATGTGATTTTGGTTTTGGGGTTTTTTTTCCCAGAATTGCTCAGTTTTCATGATGCTACAGGATGGGTTTGATCACACTTGGAGTTTTTTTTTCTCTGCTTTCTAAATATTTGAATAGCACATTTAAAAAAAAAAAAATCAATTAATCAATTCATAAATCATGTCCCTGACTACACAAAACTCAATCCTCCCTCTAAAAGAGTTTAAAAATACACAAATGTGCTTGAAAGGCTGAAGAAGAATTGAATGACTCTTCAAAACGCGCATTAGTAGGAGATTTTTGCAACTCCATTCCATACTTTTGGAAGTTATTGATTGCACAGCATCACCAGGTGCTCATTAGTATGTTTATCTCCTGGTTTTCTTTACACTGTTGAATGAAGTTGTGTAGCTGTAGGAGGTACATGTTAGAGCAGGTAAACAACAGGCAGTGGGGGGTTTGAGCTCTTTTCTGTCTCCAGCCTTTCCTGGTGCTCAGCTCAGCTTAACTGTCCTCTTGCTAATCCTAGAGAAGTTTGCTTTGTGCTTTAGCAGCATCCCAGCTCTTCAGTCCAGAAGCACAGCCCATAACAGGGGAAGCTTCAGTGACTGTCTCAGCCAAAAGCCCCAGAGCTTGTTAAAAATCAAGCCACTCCAGCACTTTGCCATTGTAAATCTGAGCATACTCCTGAGCACTGGTTGTGTAAGGGAAGAGGTTCTCCCTCATCTGAGGACTGGAGCACCTCTCCCATGAAGAGAGACTGAGGCAGTTGGGGTTGTTCAGTCTGCAGAGGAGAAGGCTCCCAGGTGACCTTATTGTGGCCTTGCAATATCCAAAGGGGGCAACAAAAAAGCTGGGGACAGACTTTTTAGGCTGTCAGGTAGTGATAGGACTGGGGGGAATGGAAGCAAGCTAGAAATGGGGAGATTCAGCCTGGAGGCTAGGAAGAAGTTGTTCAGCATGAGGGTGGTGAGAGACTGGCAGGGTTTGTCCAGGGAGATGGTGGAAGCCTCATCCCTGGAGGTGCTTAAGGCCAGGCTGGATGAGGCTGTGACCAGCCTGATCTAGTGTGAGGTGTCCCTGGGCATGGCAGGGGGTTGGGACTGGCTGATCCCTATGGTCCCTTCCAACCCTGACTGATTTTGTGATTCTCTAACACCCAGCAAAGGTCTCATCAGATAGGGAGTTTTCACAGTGCCTGTTGCATGCCCCACAGGAGATGGTTGTCTAACCAGAAGCCAGACCCCTGCTCATGATGTGCCTCCTTCATCTTAGAAGTCAGCTGCAGTGAGAAGTGTGTTTGTAAATGCCTTTGTTAAGGTGATGTAGTGGAGTGGCAGTGAACCAGCCCAGACAAGGGTTTGGTGATGTACCCACAGCCATCCACTCCTGTGAAGTTAATGGCACTTCACTGGTGTATGACTGATTTCAATGCAGCCCAGTTGAGCCCTTAAATCTATTGATACTTAATTCTCCAAGCACATCTCCTTGCTAACACCACTCTTTGCCTTGATTGTTTCATAGTACCCTGAGCACTGCCTTTCTGTGCTGTGTTCCCTGGTGGGGTTCGTGCATTTCTTGATTTCACAAGGTGCAGCAGTGCAGAGATGCTTCTGATTTCCTTCCAGGGGATCTTTGCAATCCACTTGGGAGCTGTGTTGTCTCATTTGCACTCTCTCGTTGAATTTCAATCAGGTTTCCTAACAATTTGGGAAGAACTCCTGTGGGATATCTTCAAATGCTCCTAACTCCATGCTGTCCAGCACCTCCTTATTTTCTCTTCTGAGGCTGGCTGTGTTTTCTCATTTAGGAATAATTCACCACATGACAACATTTTACATTAATGAAGGCCTGCTGGTATCAGATGTGATAACATTCAGCAGGGAACACAGGAAATAGGTACAGGGACATAGACAGTATAAAATAGAAATCAGCTGATGTGCGAAAAAGTTAATGAGGGGGAAAAATACTTTCTGCTAGCATATGCTGACTCACAAGTATCTCTCTCCATCCTGCTCAAGCAGGGACAAATTAGATTTATCTATTACTTTTCAAGGGTCCCTGAGGAAGTGAATTAAGATGGTAGACTCCAGTAAAAAATAAAATGAACCTGCTCAGTTGCTCCTTCCTTTTTTCTTCCACAATAGGGTACCAATTCCTGGGAAAAGAAAAAAAAAAAAAAAGAGTAAGTTCTTGGGTCCCTCTTGCACATCCTAAATCAGGGAGCAGCACTGAGCATTATCTTAAGGGTGGATAGCCCAAACTTTACCTCTGGAACAGACACCTACCAGTCCAGCACACTCTGGCATTCAGAACTCTCTAGCCATAACAATAATAACTTCTTTTCATTAAAAGAAACAAAAAACCTCCCGATGACCATCTGGGAGCTTGTGAACTTTAGATCTGAACACACTTAATGGAGAAGGAGTAGTGTCAGAAGCAGAGGAATCTGTAAAAGCAGCGGTGTTGACCTGTGAACCACTCAAAAACTCAAGCATTTTAAAGGAATGGTATCAAATAATAATGAATCTTCCTATTTATTTTGACACTCTTATAAAAAAGATCTACTGCCACTGGGGTGAGGGTTTGAGGGGTTTTTTTGTTCCTGATTCAGTTTAGATCCATCTGGGATTGCACAAGAAGCTGTAAAAATAAAACCTCTTGCATTTCATCTCGGATAGAGCCATATTTCCAACTTCTCCTTTGAAAAGTGTTGCATGTGCTCACATTCTAACATCACCTTATATTTTTTACTTCTTTCTCTCTATATAATCTTTTCATTTATATTCCTGGCCGTTGCTTCCCCACTCTGATGGAACATAAATGGATCTGCCCATTTCTCCTCAAACACTGTCAAATTACTAATTTTACTACCTGAGTTTTGCTCCTTCAAGCTCAAGGCCATTTTCATTATGGAAGGCAGCAGCTGCCCTTATCTTCAACAGCTTGAGTTATTTCCAACTATTGTGATTCAGAATATTTGTACTGAAGAGCTGAATCTAAAATTTCTCCCTTCTCGGCTCTAGCAAGGGGAGCAAAACAACCTGCTGGGCGTGGAAGAGTTTAGCAGGTTGTCTTAGCACTTTTCAGCCGTGGCTTTGGAAGATCCGTGGGAAACAATTCCACCTAAAACTCAGCTGTGCACATGGTGGCAGCCTGTAGTATTTGGCTAACAATAACCATCCCTCAATTCCCTTGTTTTGTCCCCAGTGAGTTTTGTTTGTGCTCTTCATTATTCTTTTAGTTTTGCTTGTTTATGACGCCTAAGAGTACAATATCTGCTGAGTCAGGTGCCTGTGCAAACCTCCTGCGAGCTGTGGCTCTGCTTGGAACACTGCTTTTAAGTCAAATAAAATCACTGTTCGGTTTTTGCAAGCACTCAACCCTCTGCCAAAGCCTGGCCACTTCTGCCTGTGCCAGGGTGTTGGAACTAGATGATCTTTGAGGTCCCTCCCAACCTAAACCATTCTGTGATTCTGGACAAGTCACCACCACAGCTAACTGGAGCGTTCCTCTGAGTGCAGAAAGCGCTGGGAACACCATCTATGTATCTACCACGTGCAGAGCATCTCTGCACAGCACTCTGTAAAAAGCAGGGAGGCAGGAGGGGAGGTGATGACTCTGTTAAGACCTTTTCATACAGAGCACAGCATGAAATTCTGGAAAAATCCATTCCATTAGGCATGGATTTTTTTTTTTGCCCTGGCTTAGTTTTCAGTGGATCTAACTCTGTCTATTCCTCCTTTTAGGTGGAGTGACAGAATCTGAATTAGAACATTAGGACGAGCTGGCAGATTAATTTCGCCAGGCTAAGAACAATGCAGCAGATAACATCTTAATTAGTACCTGACATGGCCAAACTGTAATGGGAGACTTAACTCCCACAAAGCTCCCTCCCCAGTTCCAACAGACCCCCAGCATCGTTCTAGCCTGGATATATTTAAAATAAACCTCCAGGCTTCTTGAGCACCTGGCACAGATGAACTTTCCAGGGCTTTCACAATTAATGCAAGCAGCAAAGGAACTAACACTAAGTACTAGGAAAGCAGATGTACTCTTTGCCTGCAGCTTCAGAGAGGGAGCTCTGCAGCTCTCAGTCTTTGCTTATACAGCTTTGTGCTTTCACTCTACCATTTTAAGGAAGCTTCAGATCAAAACCTGTTTCCTTTTCCCAGTAACTCAGCTTCTGCTCCTGTAACTGCCTCAAAGCCTGAACCGCGGGGTCCTGGCCTCTGCTGCTGTAGTTATAAGAGGAGGCAAAACAAGTGACAGAAGGATCAGAGGTGGCTATCAGCATAGGTGTCATAGAATCATAGAATCATAGAATGGTAAGGTTGGAAGGGACCTCAAGGATCATCTAGTTCCAACCCCCTGCCATAGGCAGGGACACCTCCCACTAGTAGAGGTTACTCAAGGCCTCATCCAATCTGGCCTTGAACACATCCAGGGAGGGAGCATCCACAACCTCCCTGGGCAACCTGTTCCAGTGCCTCACCACCCTCACTGTAAAGAACTTCCTCCTAACATCCAGTCTAAATCTCCCCTCTGCCAGTTTAAGCCCATTGCCCCTTGTCCTGCCATTGTAGGACCTTGTAAATAATCCTTCCCCAGCCTTCCTGTAGGCCCCCTTCAGATACTGGAAGGCTACTATCAGGTCCCCTCGAAGCCTTCTCTTCTCCAGGCTGAAGAGACCCAACTCCCTCAGCCTGTCCTCATAGGAGAGCTGCTCCAGCCCTCTGATCATCTTTGTGGCCCTCCTCTGGACCCGCTCCAACACTTCCATGTCCTTCCTGTGCTGAGGGTTCCAGAACTGCACACAGTACTCCAGGTGGGGTCTGAGGAGAGCAGAGTAAAGGGGCAGAATCCCCTCCCTTGCTCTGCTGGAAGAGTAGCCCTGTGTCAGCCCTGTGGAAGAGTAGCCAGTGGGTGCCAGCAATAGGGCACAGCAGATATACCTATCTAGAACTGTGGCACACAATGCTGATTGTTGTAGAAGGGTTTTTGAATGAAGAAATATTCACTTAGCCAACCTGCAAGGCACATCTGGGGTGCAATAGCTCTCCTCACAGTGAAACTAACCAACCCTTTTCTTTCTCCTTCATAAAATTATTGACAGAACACTTCATTTTTTTTACTGTTATAAGAAATTGCCTGGGGCCTCAGCAAATAAAGCAAATTAGAGCACTGCCTCTTCCGCCCAAGAGCTGTGAAATATTTGTGCAGGTAATTATTGCCACAATTGCAGCACCAAAATGCCACAGGTAAAGCCAGCTGCATGCCACAGGCCCAGGTAGGTGTATGCATTTATATGCATGTGTGTGCAGCTGCATAAGTAGTGGAGAGTTAGCACAGCATTGAATTTGTCTTGATGTTTACTTTCAAATCAGCTCCTGCAGCAGCAGGTTTTAGAACACGTTTTGTATTTTGGATGATTGGGAGCAAACCTACTCCACAAAGCCTGGAAGCTGATACAATTCTGTTTTAATTTAGTTTGAAAGCCTATTGTGATAATTCACATGTACAGGGAAAAAAAAAAAAAAATCATAGCAGAGTGAAGTAAGCTGTTGACTTACCCACAAGAGAGGCTGGCAGAGATGTTTGTCAAGGAAGAATTGCTAAAATTGCCATATTTTCTTTTTATAGAAAGAATAATATAAAATGTAGTACTTAGTACAGAAGATGAGCTTCATCTCCTATCAACCTCCATGCTATGATACATTTGCTTTTTAAATTGTGTTATTACAGTGTTTTAAAATGTGTTTTACCCTGTAACTTCGTCATGTTGGTCTTCAGAAACACAAAAATGAGGCTTCTTTTTTTTCCTGTCTGAATCTTTGAAGCTGTGCCTCTCCTGTTTCTGAGTGGAGGAATATAGTAGCGTTGTTGGGCAATGTCCTGTAGCTTTGTGCTAGATCACAGAATGTCAGGGGCTGGAGGGGACCTCCAAAGCTCATCCAGCCCAGCCCCCCTGCCAGAGCAGGAGCACCTAGACCAGATCACACAGGAACACATCCAAGCAGGTTTTGAATAACTACAGAGAAGAGACTCCACAACCCCCCTGGGCAATCTGTTCCAGGGTTCTGCCATCCCTACAGGGAATTCCTCCTCATGTTTACATGAGACTTCCTATGCCTCAGCTTCCACCATTGCCTCATGTCTTAACCAAAACTAAATGGGCTCACAGGACAAACTGAGTGAAGTGCTTGTTACAACAAATATGTCTTGCAAAACCAGCTGGGTTGGTGCTTTTGAGCCAAAGAGCAAGCAGGGCTTTTATCCATTGCTGCATCCACTCCCTCTTGCTGCTCAGGTCTGCAGTTGCAAGCTGTGGGTTGAGATGGGCAGCTGTCAACGTTCACTCATTTCCTGTTCACCCTGGTCATAGCACACTGGTTCTGCTCCAGGGCATCTGCATCCATGTAAGCAGGTGGGGAATTCTGTCCTGACAGCTGGAAAGAGCACCAACCCTATTGGCTAAATACCTGATTTTAAAGCTTTTGGCTCATTTCTGGTCTGAACATCTCTGCCTTTGGAGCTTGCCTTTCTCTGCGGCTCTGAGACAGTTGAAACTAGCCAAGGTCTCAGGGAATGTCCACATGCTGCTTTTCAGCATCCAGGGGACTCATTCCTCTCTCTGCCTAAGGGACTGTTCAGTATTGTATAACATCAACCCAACCCCCCAACCTCTCCACTGGTCAGAGTCACAGAGTTGTTTCAGTTGGAAAAGACCTCTAAGATTGTTGAGTCCAATCATCAATCCAACACCACCACAGCCATTAAACCATGGCCCAGAGTGCCATAGCCTACATCTTTTTTAACACCTTCAGGGGTGGTGGTCAAATGCCTGACGACTCCTTCAGGAAAGAAAAATTTCCTAATGTCCAGCTTAAACCTCCCTTGGTGCAACTCTCATCCTATCACCAGTTTCTTGGGAGAAGAGACTGACCCCCAACTCCCTCCAACCTCCTTTCAGGTAGTTCCAGAGAGCACTAAGGTCTCCTGCTTGCAAGGACGATGACTGTAGTAATGACAGTGGTGATGAGAAGGCAACAGGTGGGTGCTGGATGGCTAACAGCAGAAAACCAAAAGACCTGAAGCAGCTTACACACATCCTGTGAGTCTGGCTGCATGGCTTGCTTACTGTGGCTTCCCTCTGGCCAGTATGGACTCCTTGCTTGTCACATGGGACTGGAACACTGTGGCAGCAAACAGGAGATTAAAGCAGTGATGGAGTGCTGTGCTTCCTCAGAACCAAGCTGTGTTGGGAGTTAACTGCAACAGGAGATCTAAGGCTTGTTTTGGTAGTGGCTGAAGATTTTACACTATTGTTTTGCTAGACTGCATCAAAAATGGGGCATAAGAGAACATTCAATATTGATTTAGTATTGTGCTGCTGCTGTTAAGTTCAGGTTTAATGTTGGTTTCTGGTACTCTTGAAAGTCCTTCTGTGAAAGAGAGAAATTAAGTTATTATACTGTTAATTTTCACCACCAATGTATAGAGATGAGTATCTGCAGAGCTAAAAAAGTCCATAATGGAAGCAAACCTATAAAAACCTGAGCCTTTACAGCATGTTAATGGCTTTCCATTAGGTCAGATTAATGTTTTCTGCTGGTTGAAAATAGATATTTAGCAACAGTGCTTTTGGTTAGGGATAAATAACATCTGGCCCAATTGCTTCTCCCTTGGGAATAAATTTGCACTTTCAGTGCTTGCTATTAAGTCACTTCCACAGGACAGTTCTTAGCATCTGCAGGATGTCAGCTGGTCCCACAGCAAATAGATCCTCCTGTGCTGGCATTGCTGTGACTCAGAGAAGTGACAGGTTGTGCCACTGCTCATGGCCCCACTGTCACATCAGCTGCAGGGCACTGCACACTGATCGCGTTGAGCTGGATGATAACCAACCTGCCTCACCAGCCCAGCTTGGACCAAAGTAGCAGTACCAACCTGCTGCATGCAGGGAAGTTGTGGCTTTTGAACAGATGTCATTAAAGAGCACCAGTAGTAAAGAATCCAGGAGTTGATGTTGTGTAGGGACGTGGTATAGAAGGTGGCTAAGGCAGCACTTTTGGTGGCATTAATAAAATAAGGTTGTTTGGGGTTTGGGTTGTTTGGTTTTTCTCCCCCTCCTTTTTAAAAGGTGCAGGAGGTGAGGAACTCATTCTTCATGTCTAGAAGAAAATACAGACAGAAGTGACAATGCATAGCTGCCTGTGATTGCACCTTTCACAGCAGCACAATTGTGCATGGCTGCTGAGAAGTGACTGGCCAGATTTCAGTTGCTAGAGAGGGGCTATGGAAAGGTTCCTCCCTTGGTGTTTCTCTTCATTCCAGATTTTTTAATCAGTGCTTCAAGTCATGTTAATATCCATTTGGTTTGCAGCTTAGGTATTCTCCCCTTGCAGACCTTCAAATAGCAAGAGACCCATTATCACATCTATTCCTCCTACAGCCCTGTTCTCCTCATCTGAGAAAGGTTACTTCAAACTCGTATTAATAGTGCAGAGGTACATTTGCACTGTTTTTCATGAAGAGGGCTCTTTAAAATGTTTTATAACCTACACTGATGCAAATTTACATGTGAGGATCTTAGATCTGGGGCTCCTCAGAGCTATGTTTCCTGATTGTTTGATATGTAACTAATAGGCTCTACCACCAGAAATAAATTAAGTGCTCTGGTTCCTTCCTGGACCTGGAGGCTGGGCCGGACTTTGTGAATATTAAGCTCATGCCCTCTGAAGGTCAGTCCACTTGGAAGTGTCTAAAATGGTATGTCTCAAACCAAACATTCTGAATGATTAGAGACTTCAAAATCATAGAATCATCTTAGATTGTGAGTCAGAAGGGACCTTAAAGATGATTCCAACCCCTTGCCGTGTGGCAGGGACACCTTCCACTTGAGGTTGCTCAAAGCCTTGAAGCATCCTGGCTTTTTTTATTTGAAAATGCTCAAATAAATAACAGAGAATGCAATTCCATTAGGCAGAATCCTTTAAACCATGTATTGGGCACATTAAAATAAAATTGAATTAAAAAAAAAAAAGTAAAATAACACTTCCTCTATTTTAATGTGCAGGAGAAAGTAAGATTGAGGGCATGAAATACTTGAATAGAATTTTAGCTGAGCTCTGCATTACATTTTTGAAGTCTCATGTAGGAATTTATTATTCCCTACATATTAACAGCACAATTGGTTCCTGTTGTACTCATGAAGCAGGAGTTATTCTTGTGAAGAAAGACCGCAGCCCTGAGAGATAACCTCAACTGTTGAATCATCCTGAAGCAAAATTCTTAATAAATATCTCCGTTATTCACCATAAAACTCTTCAGAATGACAAAAATTCCAGTTCTGGGCTTCCTGTCAAGTTTGCCTCAGATTGAAGTCCAAAGGAAATCTGCAGGGTCTGAGACATTTTGCAGATTCTCCCTTAAAAAGAGGGGAAAAAAAAGAAAAAACATCTTCCAGGGTCCACTTTCAAAGGCTGAGATGAGAGTGTGAAAGCCTATTATTGCTCCATCAAAACAGAGAGCAATATTGTTAGGGAATGACAGGAGGATGCAGAGGTCCTGTGCCTGCCCGAGCAGCTGTGGGGTATAGCTGAGCTGCCATAGGTCATGGACTGCAGCACTTGGGCACGGGCAGAGGACTGGGGTGGGCAGGAATGTTTATGTGCATGGTTCTTGGCATGGTTAGCAACACAGACAAGCAAAAAAAAATGATGTAACGACTGTGTCATGGATGGCATTTTATAGAGCCTGACGTGTTTAATTGACTGAACTGCACTTAGAAATCGTTTCAAGTCTGGTTTACCATTAATTAACCTACTCCAGCTCCACCCACGCTGTGCATTCAGTCCTCTGTCCTACTGCCATTTAAAAGCTTGCATTCAAATTAGCTAAGCCAATGCAATCTCAACCAAATGGCCACTGCTGAGGTGTATCTGAGTGGCATTAGTCTTTCACTGGAAAGCCATTCTGCAGGGTGCTGAGGCCAGGAGGGGAGGCGAATGTGCACCAAGCTCCTGCCTTCCACTCTGGACTGGCAGGATGGGTTGGGAATAAATACAGTATGCCTCAGGTCATCTGCTTTACCTCAGGTTTCTGTGCTGTCTGTAGAGCTGTCTTGTATTTGGAAACACACAAATCTGAATAAGGGAGTTTCCTTTAACCATTTTTCGTTCCCTGTGCCTCGTTGGCTCTGTGAAGCTCAGTATATCTGTACAGAAGGCAAGATAAAGTGTCAGGAAGGCACAGAAATGGCTGTTTGTAGACCAGGATTCCACCCTTGGCTTCTTAAAGACATCATGTGCAGTAACAAATATTTAATAAATAACAAGTTAGCACCAGCCCCCCCTGCATTGCTCATTTATTGGATAAGCACATCTTGGGGTTTTTCACCATTTGATACAATCAGTAGTCAAGGCTGTGTTTATCCAGGCAGTTTTGACTGGAGGTGCTTTGTGAGGTGCTCTGAACGTGTGGATAACCTGTCATGGATGAGGTACTGGCTAAACACCACTTACTTGTCATGTGCTGCTCTCCTTATTTTTGCCTTTGCCAAAGTGGTTTAAAAGGGCAAGGCAGCTGCTGGCGAGAGGAAAGAAAGGATGCTGCCTGCTTTTACTTCTGAGGGATGATGTGATGAGTGGTGCACTCCTCCTCAGAAAGCATGGGTGAAGACTGGCTCTGTTCTGGAGCCCCTACTACAAAAGGGCTATGGATGTGCTGGAAGGTGTCCAGAGAAGAACCATGAGGATGAGCAAGAGGGCTCGAGCTGCTCTGCTGTGAGACCATGGTACTTGGTGCCATGGTCTAGTCTTGAGGTCTGTGGTATTGGATTGGACTTGATGATCTTTGAGGTCTCTTCCAACCTTGGTGATACTGTGGGACTGTGCAGTCTGCAGAGGAGAAGGCTCCCAGGTGACATTATTGTGGCCTTGCAGTATCTGAAGGGGGCTACAAGAAAGCTGGGGAGGGACTTTTTAGGCTGTCAGGTAGTGATAGGACTGGGGGGAATGGAACAAAGCTGGAAATGGGGAGATTCAGACTGGATGTTAGGAAGAAGTTATTCAGCATGAGGGTGGTGAGAGCCTGACAAGGGTTGCCTAGGGAGGTGGTGGTGGAAGCCTCATCCCTGGAGGTGTTTAAGGCCAGGCTGGATGAGGCTGTGGGCAGCCTGATCTAGTGTGAGGTGTCCCTGGGCACGGCAGGGAAGTTGGAACTGGCTGATCCTTGTGGTCCCTTCCAACTCTGACTGCTTCTATGCTTCTGTAAGACAAGTTATTGAAGAGAAGGCTGTTAGGGTCTCAGGTTGTTGTGCTTCCCTGTAATATTTTGGCAAATATTCTGTCTGATGAAAATCAGCTGCTGACATTTCAGCAGGGCATGCAGGAGCAGCATCGCCCATGTAAAAGAACTACCTTCATCACTTCCAACATGCATTTAAGTACCCAGCTCCTGCTGAGATTAGTGCATGATGGAAATTTCTCTATCTTTACCAATCTAAATTCACAAAATAAGAAATTATTTGTGCCTGTCTAGAGCTAGTTCATTCCTGAATATTTATTACCTATAAAATTAGTTTTCTTCCTACCCGCTCGCTCCTTCAGGCAACATCTCCTGATGGAGGCTTGTTACAGGCAGGGTGATGGAATTTGTTCTGCTGCTGCTTCTGTTGTGATTTTTCTCTGATAAAAGATTTTGTTTGTGAGTAACAGCCAAGGAATAACAGCAGCTCGAGATGTTCCTTATAGAAGAGATGGCCAGGTGGGCTCAGAAATGTGCTTTTTGTTTTAACTTGCAAAGGCAAGATAGTTCACAGTGAGTCAAGTGTCATTTAAGTGAAGAAATAGTAATAAGCTTTTCAGTAATGTAAACCACTTTACAGCTGATCTTGCATTGGCTTCCATTCATTTGTGTTAATTGTTGTTTGTTTCCTTTAAGACTTGGTTTTTGGTTTTTTTTTTCCCCTTGCCTGGACTCAGCTGTAGTGGGATAACAATCTTCATGTTTCATCTTTAATGGGACAATCTGTCTGACTCTTTCAGCCTTACAGAAAAATGGAGAAATCTTTCTTTTGCTTCCCCCACCCAATTCTAAAAAGCTTCCCACTTAGAAAAAGCTCTAACATTCTGTTTGTAACTTTAGGATTATTTCTATGGCACCCCCCAAAACAAAAAAATAACCCTGTGAGAACAAATACTCACCACAGCCATGAGATACCAGTGAGTTCATCTCAGTCATCGGGGCAGTGAGATTGGCTTTGGAAACCACATGGTGGGACTCAATTGTTCTTCAGTTGATGCTCAGAGGGCTGCAGCAGCTCTGCTGTGAGGACAGGCTGAGAGAGTTGGGGCTCTGCAGCCTGGAGAAGAGAAGGCTTCCAGGAGACCTTAGAGTAGCCTTCCAGGATCTGAAGGGGGCTACAGAAATGCTGAGGAGGGACTACTGACAAGGGCTTGGAATGACAGGACAAGGGGCAATGGGTTTGAACTGGAGAGGGGATATTGAAGCTGGATGTTAGGAGGAAGTTGTTTGCAGTGAGGGTGGTGAGACACTGGCACAGGTTGAGGGTGGTCAGACACTGGCACAGGTTGCCCAGGGAGGTTGTGGAGCACAGAATCACCCAACGTGATCAAAGATCACGTTGGGTGATTCTGTGCTCCACAACCTCCCTGGAGGTGTTCAAGGCCAGGTTGGAGGAGGCCTTGAGTGAGCTGTGCTAGTGGGAGGTGTCCCTGCCTATGGCAGGGGGTTGGAACTGGATGAACTTTGAAGTCCCTTCCAACCTTACCATTCTATGATTCCCCAAGGTGGAAGAGGGAATGTTCTAATGGGCAGCAAATTGGAGAAGACTTATTGTGGCTTGGCCTGTGAAGGATGCCTGCCTAAAGCCTTACTCAGTACTCTGAGCATTGTCATTTAAAAATGTAGAAGTGAGTGCACAGCAGGAATAATGAAATTGTCTGTGTGTGTGAATTTTAAGCACTAAAGATGATACAGAAACAAGAATATTTTCTCTGACACAAACTGGTGACTGGTGCAGCTTTCTTCCTTAAAAGTATTTGCTTCAGCTGGGCATTCATCTGGTGGCAGAAATTTCTGGAGGAATTAGATATTTCTCAGTAAACATTTATAAGAAAAGGGATGTAATACCCAGCTAACAAAATGGAATTGACAGCCTTCACTGGTGGCAAGGTCTCATTTGCAGCACGACTGGAGCAACATAGTGATTTTCTTTTTGCTGTATATAAATAAGGATATATATTTCCCATTACTTTGATAATAGCTTTATCCTAAGCAAAAAATGTGCTTCTAAATTATCCCTTGCTCTTGTTGGAGCAGTCTAGGCAAGTGTATGTCCCTCCTCCCCATCTGTTTGACTGATACTTCTCTCTGAAATCCTAAAAGGTTAAAACATTTAAGTGAAACAGTCACGTGGCTCTAATTGGGAACCTGTGGGCAGCTCTGTGTCACCTCTTCCAGCACAAATCATGTCAGCTACCAGGAGGTGCTTGAGTGCAACTCAGAATTCATAATGACTTACATTTTAAGGGATGAGGCAACAGAAAGCAGCCCTGTAGAAAAGGACTTGGAGATGCTCCCTCCCTGGAGGTGTTCAAGACCAGGATGGACAAAGCCTTGAGTGACCTGTGCTAGTGGGAGATATCCCTGCCTATGGCAGGGGGTTGGGACTACATGATCCTTAAGGTGCCTTCCAACCTTCCCATTCTATGATTCTATGCTGAGGGACAAGAAGCTGGACCATGAGCAGGCAGTGTGAGCATGCAGCACAGAAGGGCAATGGCAGCCAGAAGATGTGTGCCCAGCAGATCCAGAGAGGTGACTTTGCCACTCTGCTCTGCTCTGGTGAGACCTCACCTGCAGTACTGCATCCAGGTCTGGAGCCCTCAGTACAGGAAGGACATGGAACTGATGGAGCAGGAAAAGCAGCAAAAATACTTAGGGAACTGGAGCAACTCTGCTGCAAGTACAGGCTGAGGGAGCTGGGAGTGTTCAGCCTGTAGAAGAGAAGGCTTCAGGAAGACCACATAGCAGTCTGCCAGTACCTGAAGGGGGCTGCAAGAAGGCTGCAGACTGACTGTTCACAAAGGCCTGCAGGGGCAGGACAAGGGGCAATGGTTTGAAACTAAAGCAGAGCAGATTTAGGTTGGATGTTAGGATCAAGTTCTGCACCATGAGGGTGGTGGAACACTGGAACAGGTTTCCCAGGGAGGTGGTTGGGGCCACATCCCTGGGAATACTCAAAGTGAGGCTCGACAGGGCTCTGGGCAACCTGATGTAGGTGAGGATACTCCTGCTGAATGCAGAGGGGTTTGGCCTGGATGAGCTTTGGAGGCCCCTTCCAACCCAAACCATTCCATAATTCAGTGATTTTAACTTGCATTCTTTTCCTTAACCTCATCTTTTACTTCAGAGCTCTCGGTGAGGAGGACTTTGCAACCATCAACAATGTATTTGTAACAGACTGTCTGCAGAAGGTTTTTTGTTCATCCTCTCACCTCAGCCTGGTGCTTTGTTCTGTTTCTAGCCTGCACAGACAAGGAACTGCGGAACCTCGCCTCGCGGCTAAAAGATTGGTTCGGTGCTCTTCACGAGGACGCCAACCGCGTCATCAAGCCAACGAGCTCGGAGACGGCGCAAGGCAGTAAGGAAACACCTGTCCTGTTGAACACTGAGTGTTGTAGGAGCTTCCCAGCCTGGCAGAGCATTGGCCTGAGCAGAGCTGCTAGTGCTGCATGCAGGTCAGGCGGGTGCCAGCAAGCCAGCAGGTATGCGGGAGACCTGAGCCTACCCAGAGCTGTTCCTTTCCGAAGCAGCTGCAGTCCCTCTGCACTCTCTGGCCCAAACTGCTCTAAAAGCCACCAGTTAGAGAGACTTTACAAGCTAATCAGGCTAGTAACTGTGGTTGAAGGTCACTGAGGTCACATCTATACTAGTAAATAAAACAGCTCAGGGACTTTCCTCAAGGCCTGAGGTCAGTTCCTGTCTCTGGAGTTAAACTCTGTGACCCTCCAAATCAGACTGGCTGCATCCAAATCACTGCTTGGGCATGGGCCATGGCTTGCACTTACCCCAAGTTTATGGCCAAGCATTTTCTGACCCAGTGTCAATGACATGAGCTAAAAACATGGCATAAAAGCATAGGGAAAATGGAATGATGTTGGAAAAGATTCCCCTTGCAATTTCTTGCCTACACCTTATATAAGAAAAAGAGAAATGAAAACATCCATATCTCAGCCACAGATCTGGGTTAGTTAAATGATGTGGAAAGCTGGAATCTGTTGTGTCCCAGGTACTTAATAACACCATCTTTGCTTCCTTTGATGCTTTTACTTTATTTAAGAAAGGAGGAAAATGAACAGTTTAGAGGACATTTACTCTCTGTGGATTAAGCCAACATGACTGATTTTGATGTCATTTACCCACCAGGGATGGGAAAAGACTCAGATAGCAGCATCAAAAGAGGTCATGTTCATCAGAGAGCAGACGTGGATTTATTTTCTGTAAGGACTCATTAATCTTTTTAAATAGTATGTCCCAAAACCCATGGGCCCTCAACTTGCAAAATAGGATGCAGAAGTTTTACTGAGGTGTGTGACTCTCCAGCTCTTCACTGCCTGGTTCTCTGCTGCAAGCTGCCTAAAGGCAGGGTCCACAGCCCCAGAGTGCAAAGGGTCCAACCAGCTGCTCCCTTTGGCATCTCTTTGAACCCCAGTGTCCACTTTCCCTAATGATTGGGACCGGAGAGGCTAAAGGTGCAACCCAGATGGGTATTGGTTTGTGCCACTGCCACTCAGCTTTTGTGTGACTTCTGAGCTTGTCTCTTCCTAAAGAAACAGAATATACCACAGGCCATAGTCCTCAGAACTGTGGTCAAACCTCATTAATGCCAAGTAATTGTATCTTAAAACTGTGTGGTGAGACAAGCCATGTTCTGGGTAAATGTCTCTGGCTTTCCATGGTATTCACAACAAGGTCAGGATGTTTCAAACCCTCTGTCCTACTTATTTCTTAAGTGGCACTCCAGGAATCACACAGAGGAAGCTGAACCACAGTGCAAAAAACCAACTGGGTGTGCAGCTAATCATGGCTTGGAGATGTGAATTCATTTCAACCCCCATGACAGAAAATGCCAGACACTTAAAACTTTGTCTGAAACCCTTTAGGCTTAGAGCTACAAAACATCTCCTTTTATCAGCCTGTCCAAAGGATGTTTTTGCTCTAGATGACCTGTGAGCTGCTCATGAAGACCTTACCAAAGGCCAAGACCAAATTAATTCTCAAAGCTGTTGGATTTTATTTTTTTTTTTTCTGAAGCAATTTTAGTGAGAAAAACATTCCTGGTAATTCTGCAGTGTTTGCTGTGATTCACAGAGGAGCTGTTATCTCTTTTTACTTCAGTTTGATTCCTGGCAGCCTTTATATGAAAGGCTGCCTTGATGATCTTAAACACTTGATCTCAACAATATTCATTTTTAGACTGTT
The DNA here is from genome assembly GCA_013396675.1 of Eubucco bourcierii. Taxonomy (NCBI): domain Eukaryota; kingdom Metazoa; phylum Chordata; class Aves; order Piciformes; family Ramphastidae; genus Eubucco; species Eubucco bourcierii. Next base: position 114,849 of record VWZE01010064.1, on the reverse strand, counting down.
GACTTGGTTTGGCACATTTTCTTATATTCTTATGTCAGTTTAAAAAAAAAAAAGAAAAAGAAAGAAAGTTTATGAGTTAAAGCTGCCTAAATCATTTCTGAATGCCACAAAAGTTGGGCTTGTTTTCTCTGTCTTCAGAGTTTGCAGCAGTGTTCATAAATTGAGCTGTGTGCACCAAATTCTGCAGCTCCAGTTCTCCCTGGTAGCACTGAAAGGATGGCAGCTTTTGGCTGCCACTAACTTCAGCTTCGAACACTTTTGAGAAATGAAAAAGATCTTAAACAGGGCTCAGAATTCAAAGCAAGTTCACTTAGGCAAGCTCAAAAAAAAAACAGTTTGTGTGAGTCCTGGGCAGCAGGACACAGGCAGCTCTGCGAATGCGCTCTGATGTACGCGTTGCCCTTTTCTCGCTGCTCTGCCTGTCTTACCCTCCTCACCAGGCTGATCATTTCATTAAGCTGAACCAGTTTGGTTATGTCTGTAGAGTCTTAAAAGGCATGAACATCCTCAAAGTGATCCATTTTGGGAATGCCCCTGTGGCAGCCAAAGGAACAGATGGTGAGATGCGATGACTACAATGCCTCGGACACATCAGCTGTCTAGAGAAGGTGTTCCAGCAGAGATTTCTCTATGCTACATTAAATTTTCAAGATGTTGCTGTGAGTGTAAATAAGCTTTTTGAGTGTATTAAGTTCACTCCTAGGTGAGAGGGGGGGGGAAAAAAAATTACAACTTTTTTTTTTCCAAACTCCCTTGGAAGGAAAAGGATGAGGATGAATCTTTGTGTGTGAAATCCCAACCCTTCATTCAGTGAGCAAAGCACTGCAGGCCAGGAACTTTGTCTTCTGCAGGCCTTGTACAATTGAAATCTCCTCAGTAAATAATATAAGCAACTCAGGGACATGCTTTGACATGAGAAAATAATAAAACTAATTAGATAGTGAGATCAGATTGAAATTGCTCCTGAGCCTGTTGATAATTCAGAACATTCCTGTATTGTATCTGGATGGTGTCTTTGGTTGGACTGGGAGTTGTTTTTCTTTTACTAGAGATCTATGCAATACAAAGGATTTTTTTTTTTCCCCCTTAGAGAATGTTTCTTCTCCTCCTTCCTTTATTTTAAATGGTGGGGGAAATTAGGTTAATTATTCCCCTGTTAATTTAATTGTAGTATATTTTAATAAAATAAAACTGACTTGTGTAAGTCAACTCGAAGGGGGAAAATAATTTCATGTGCCAGAAGGTGCATTTATTTTTAATTAGGATATTCACTTAAAGACTTTTTTAACTTCAATTCACTTTTAGTTCAGAGGAGGTGGAGTGTGGTATGGATTACTGGGATATGAGACTTTCACATGTAGGTCACAGGTTTGATTTCCTTCCAGATCTGTAGTGAAGGAAAGTTGTTAGGATGCTGAACAGCTGTCAGTCGGAACGAGAAATGCGATGGTCTCAATCCAGGTCCTTGTGAGCAGGTGTCCAAATGACAGCAACCACCACCACAACTGACATTAAGTGACATCTGTGCTGGCAGCCTCCACCACGGAGCTGAGAGCAGGAGGGATATGGAGCCTGCAGCACTCTCTTGCTTCTCACCGTAGGCACTGCAGCACCGAGTCTTTGCCCAGGAAGCTGCAGGAAGGTTGCCACTGGGGTTGCTGTCGTTGCTGCAAGTCCAGCCCAGTAACCAATCACTTCATTACAGAATTGCAGCCTGTGGGTTATGTCATCCAGCCTATTGCATCATATTTGTAAGCAAATGTGTATCAAAAAAACTCCAAAAAGGAGTTCACTCAGCATCACTTGGCCTCACCAAGTTGATGGGAGCACAGTGATCTCTCAGTGAAGGTAAGTGAGTTCTAAGAGCCATTTTTCCATCAGCAAGTCAGAGCCTATCATGGTGATAGTTAAAGACCTTCAGACCACACTCTAATAATGCAACACTTAATTCAACCTCTTAATAAACCTAATCTGGAACTCTGGTCACAGCAGTGAAAGCTCCCTTGTTTATAAGATATTGCAATCAAAACCTCTTCAACTAATGTAATTAACTGTCTTTGGAAGTGACCTTTCATGATGGTATCTTGCATTCCAAGCCCTAGTGGTGTGTCACAGAGCAGCTCTGTATTTGCATCAGTCACTATCTTGTGATCTGTTCAGACAGATCAGTGCTGTGGGCTTGCTGCTGTGGTATCCCTGGGTGCATGTTGTACACAGAGATAAACACTTCCCAGCAGGGAGGAAAACAAGACTCAGAAATTATCCATAGACACTCTCAGGAGCAAGTTCATTCCTGGATCTCCTCCTCCCTGCGTTTCTCCTTGCCCATGAGGAGTTGAGAGACCCACAGGGCTCTCCAAAACATACCATACTCAGCTGCTTGCACAACAGGCCTTGTAGTTACTCACCTTAGCAGCAATAAGTGCTATGCCAGGGAGTAAAGACCATCCCCAGAGAGGGAGTCTGAGAAGGAAAAGAAACCAATAGAACCTAGATGGTTTAATCTCTGGAAATTGTTAATCTGGGATAGCTGAAACATGCACTGATCCCAGCTCCACCATGCAATTGAATGATCCACCCTTACCTGCTCAGCTACTTCTGAGCTGCCCCACGTCGTAGGATCAGGCCTAGCCTACCCACACACGAGACAGGCCTTGGTGCCCTGCTGCTATCTGCTTTGCAAAGACAGAGTCAGGGATTCTAAAGTGACCAAATCCTGCTTGCCTTCTTCAGATGAGTAAAATAATTGAAGTCAATAGCCCTAATTGGTGCAGCAAGGAAGCAGGCTTCCTCCCTCCATCTATTCACGTGGCCTTTTTCTTCTTCACTGTGCTCAAACTCGATTAGATAATGTTAGAGGAGATAACAGCACAAAAATGTGATGAAATGTTCAGCATGATTTCTCTCTCCCCTGCCTGAGCTATACTGCCTGCAGCCCTGAGGAAATGGCATTACCTTCTTCCCCTCTTAGAGAAACATGCATTATGAATGACACAAACCTTCCCATTAGTTAACCCCTCTGATGTTCCTGCGTGTCACTGGCAACCTTCAGCTGCAGCTGCATACAGAAAGCACAGCTTGCAGCATAAAGCAGTGCCCTCCCTTGGACTCGGGCTCAGAACAGCAGGTAGGCTGCAGAGCTTGGACAAACTGTCAGCGTGATTGCAGCAACGCCTCCGGCTTCACCTTACCCAAGCAGCATCCCAAAAGGGGCTTGACACATTCAGCAAATAAGGCAAAGCTTGACCTCTTTCAGAGCAAGCTGCAGCAAAGGCAAAAAGCCATCAGGCTTCTCCACGTGGGCCCTGGCAGAATGAATCATGCACAGGCAGAATATTGCCCACGGCTGAAGCAGCGGAGAGCAACGTGTCCAGGGTGCCATGGCTCAGGTGTCCTTTGTGCCTGTAGAACCCTAGCCAAGATGTGCATCTTGACAAGGCCTGCTTGACACCAGTATTCTTGTTGGCTTTGCTAGCTCTGCATTACAAATACACTTTCTTACATCATAGATAACTTGGAAATCAGTCTCTGTACCAAGCACCAGAAAGTGCAGCAATGGGAAAGATTCAGCAAGGGCAAGAGTAGAGTCTTGCACTTGGGAAAAAGCAACCCTAGGGATCAGTGTAGGCTGGGGACTGAGCTCTTGGAAGACAGCAAAGGGGAAAAGGATTTGGGGGTCCTAGCTGATGGAAGGTTGACCATGAGCCAGCAATGTGCACCTGTGGCCAGGAGGGGCAATGCCATTCTGGGATGGATTAAAAGGGCTGTAACTAGTGGGTCAAGAGAGCGTCTCCTGCCCTTCTACTCTGCCCTGCTGTGGCTGCATCTGGAGTACTGTGTCCAGTTCTGGGCCCCACAGTTCAAGAGGGACATAGAACTGCTGGAGAGCATCCAGCACAGAGCCACAGAGATGCTGAAGGCAATGGAACAGCTCTGTTAGGAGGAGGGCCTGAGGGAGCTGGGGCTGTGCTGCTTGGAGCGGAGGAGCCTGAGAGGTGACCTCAGCAATGGTTATCAAAAGGGTGAGTGCCAGGAGGCTGGAGCCAGGCTCTGCTGGGTGATGCCCAGTGACAGGACAAGGGGGAGTGGGTGGAAGCTGAGGCATAGAA
>VWZE01010064.1:93462-110730 GCA_013396675.1 Eubucco bourcierii | reverse complement strand
AAGCTGAGGCATACAATTTTCACTTAATCATGAGGAGTATTTTTTTATCCTGTGAGGGTGACAGAGCACTGGAACAGGCTGCTCAGGGGTGTTGTGGAGTCTCCCTCTCTGGAGATAATACAGACTCTGTCTGGATGTGTTCCTCTGTGATCTGTCTAGGAGATCCTGCTCTGGCAGGGGGGTTGGACTAGATGAGCTTTGGAGGTCCCTTCCAGCCCCTGACATTCAGCAGTTCTGTGATTTATAATTCCCTGTCTTGTTTGTCAAAGGTGAGGCTACAGTTTTTGTGGAGGCTGCAGAATGCTGGGACGTGTGTCCCATGTACAGTGGGCATCTATATGCGTGATTTGGTCTTTCTGTGGTAAAGGCTGCTGCTGCTGCAGACTTTTAGTGATCTGGGCTATTAAAATGAGTGATGATGATGGTTTCCAGAGCACTGGAAGAGCAGAATCCTGCATTGCCGTGCAGTCCTGGAGGCCTCAAGAAGGAATAGTGCTGGTATGGCATACGGGAGCATGGGCAGCTCTGGAGCTCCCAGCTGAAGCAGTGCCAGCCTCAAGGGGCTGAAAGCAAGACACTCCTCATCCCTTCTCTTCCCCTGCCTCCTGTGGACAGCTCAGATCCAGATCAAAGTGTTTTCTTGTCCACCACAGGAGGCAGGGCTTTGAAGAATGAAAAGCTAAGATGAGAGGTGGAAGGAAAAATTTTGAGCAGAGAACTAGAAATGGGTCTGGAAAAGAGGATTTAAATTGGATTCAGACTCAGTCTAGTTTGAAATACGGAGGATGCAGCCTTTTCTCATCACATTTCAGCCTGTTGGAATGAGGCCAACCCACTTGGATGAAAACAGAGGGGAAGAAAAGTGAGAATTTTTAGGGAGGAAATAACTCTGAATTACAGTACTCGGCGAAGAATCTCAACCCTCCCCACCCCACAGCTCCTGCAGAGTGCGAGCAGCACTCTAGTCTGTAGCAGTGCTTGGGATTTAAGCTTTATACAATCAGTTCAGCCTTAGGAGTTTGTTTTGGACAAGTCAGGTTAATGTTCAGAGTCAGGCCATAAAAATGAGCAAGGCTTCAGCCCAGCGGCGAGCCCCGTGCTGCAAACCTGCTGGGCTTCACCCGGGGCTGTTTGCCTGTCTTCTTACAGGGTTTGACACCAGCATCCTGCCAATCTGTAAGGACTCCTTAGGCTGGATGTTCAACAAACTCGACATGAACTACGACCTGCTGCTGGATCCCTCGGAGATCAGTGCCATTTACCTGGATAAGTACGAGCCCTGCGTCAAGCCGCTCTTCAACTCCTGCGACTCCTTCAAAGACGGCAAGCTTTCCAACAACGAGTGGTGCTACTGCTTCCAGAAGCCAGCAGGTGAGCACAAAGAGGCTGGGATTCAGGTTTGCTTGACCTGCTTGTCAGTTGGTAACTGGCAGCCTTAAAAAACTCCTCTCTGCAGCACTGGTGTGAAAGGGCATTGTGTGATGGTGCTTAATGTCGCAGACAAACTGTATTAATATCCCTTGATCATTAAAAGAAGCGAAGTGTAGCAAGTGCCGGTGCGCTAGAAATAAGCTCTGCTGCTGATCAAAAGCTCAAGTTCCTGTTTTAGCAATGCAGAAATTAGTCAGTCAGAAAATCATAAATCAGGGAGCTGGCATCATGTCAGTGTGGCGAAGAGAGAGGGAAAATAGCTTAACAATGGCAAGGGCCCCCAAATGCTATTCTCAACTACACTCTGGTGCTTCTTTTTTTTTTTTTTTTTTCTTGTTTGGGGACTTCATCGCCCATCAGGGAAGAAAATGTCAAACAAACAAACATGAANTTTTTTTTAATTAGTGGAGCTAATGACATGAATTTGTTTTGCAGTACAGTACCAGCATATGGGCTTCTTTCATTCCCAGGTGTACAGCAGTCTACATTTCATGTCAGCAGTGAAGCCAGTCATTACAGAGTCTGTCCCGCACCATCTGGAAACTGATTCTTATACATTATATTTTAGGTCTTCCTTGCCAGAATGAAATGAATAGAATTCAAAAGCTAAGTAGAGGGAAGAGTCTGTTGGGTAAGTTCGATTACTTGCTATTCATTTACTCAACTAATTAAAGCTTCTGTGATTATTGTAACTTTATATGCAGTAATGGTTTTTCAATTAGAGACTAATGTTTTGAGCCGGGAATGTGCACCGCAGAGCGTAGACCTGACACTATGAAATTAAACAAATAATGAGATACCAACACACAGAACAGGTGTCAGCGTGGCAACGTGTTCAGACCTCATTTACAGCTCTCCCAAAATGCAAAGCCTTGTCTGCACAAACCTTACTGCTGCCTTCAGTGCCTCACAGAGCAAAGCACAAACGCTGCTCGCTTCTCCAGCCTCCCCTGTTTGAAGGGTGGCTGAAGATGCCACTTAGCAAATAGGTTCATCTTTTTCCAGTTGTGGTGCAATTCATGCAGTCTTTTGGGGTTCAGTTTTGCCTTACCACCCTCAAAAATGTTTCAGTGTGTTCCATGTATATGAAAGCAGGAATCCATAACATCTCAGAACAAGAGGACACAGGCTTAAGCTGTGCCAGGGCAGGTTCAGGCTCTATGTTAGGAAGAAGTTCTTCATGGAAAGAGTGATTGACATTGGAATGGGCTGCCTGGGGAGGTGGTGGAGTCACCATCCCTGGAGCTGTTTAAGAGGAGGCTGCATGAGACACTTAGTGCCATGAGTTAGTTACTTAGATGGTGTTAGGTGATAGGTTGGACTTGATGATCTGAGAGGTCTTTTCCAACCTGGTTAATTCTGTGATTCGTTTTGGGCAGCCCTGCAGGAGCATACTGCATGCTCCAAGATATGATAATGTCTGCCCCTCTCTCTAGTGACTGTTGGGAACCTAAAGTAGTTTGTACCTTAGAATCATAGAATCAGTCAGGGTTGGAAGGGACCACAAGGATCAGTCAGTTCCAACCCCCCTGCCATGGGCTGGGACACCCTACCCTAGATCAGGCTGCCCACAGCCTCATCCAGCCTGGCCTTAAACATCTCCAGGGATCTCCTCAACCACCTCCCTAGGTAACCCCTTCCAGGCTCTCACCACTCTCATGCTGAAGAACCTCCTCCTCATAGCCAGTCTGAATCTCCCCATCTCCAGCTCTGCTTTGCACTGCTCTGATGGATATCTAAAATTAGGTGAAATAAATTCCCATGTGGCATTTTCCCATTTAATTGCTAAAAAGTCAAGTTGTTGAGCTAAGTACATGTAAGGTAACCAGTTCCATCCCCTAAAATCATGCAGTGTTACACAGCCTAGTGTTTATGGGGTGGTGTCCTTTTGAAACTTGGGTCATAGAATCATAGAATGGTAAGGTTGGAAGGGACCTCAAGGATCATCCAGTTCCAACCCCCTGCCATAGGCAGGGACACCTCCCACTAGTACAGGTTACTCAAGGCCTCATCCAAGTCCTAGTGCCTTTGTGTCCAAGTCACACAAGGCACACTGGTACAGACTGAAGTCTCTGCTTGCAGAAAGCACTGCATTTCACCCTTGAAAAAGCTGCCTTACCTCAGACCCAAGCTGTCAGGCCCATTTTTGAGGTTCTTGCTGCAGCACAGAGCATGCATGTCAGCTCTGCTGCAGTGCTGCTCAGATGGGTCTGCTGCTCAGGTTGCTCTCAGATCATAGTCTGATGTTTCTAGGTACCCAACTGGAGATCCTGCAAACAGAGCAAAGCTCACCTTTGCCAAACCCTACCTCTCCCAGATGATGTTGCCATTTGGACTCAAGGTTCAGGTACCTTGTGAACAATCCCAACCAGCAGTGGACATTAGGAAATCTGTCTTCCCTGAAAGGGTTATCGAGTGGTTATCAAGGGTTCCACTCCAGGGAAGTGGTGGAGTTCCCACCTCTGGAGGGGTTTTTAAGATGTGTAGATGCAGTGCTGAGGGGTGTGGTTTAGTGGTGACCTGACAGTGCTGGGTCAGCAGCTGGGCTTGATGATCTTAATTGTCTCATCCGAGCAGAATGACTCTGCTGTTCTATTCTATGGTCTCATCGGTTTACAATCAGAACAAACGTTCCCAAAGGCCACAGGGTCTGTGGCTTACTTCCATCATCCTTTCATAGAAAGTTCACATAAAGATGAAGACATTTCAGAGCTGCAGCTCCTGCTGTTGCTAGCTGTGGGAGTGAAGGGAGGATTGATCACTCAGCTGTTTGTGTGCTCCATTAGTGGATATTTCACATTTGTGCTTCAATCCATGTTGTGGCAGAGGAAGCTTCTCTGCCTCATGGGCACCATGAATTCCAAAGCCACCTAAAAGAATAAGCAGCCCAGTTCCTAATAGGTAGCTTTGGCTCTCCCATATTTATTTTATGCTTTGCTGTTATTTGCTTTATGCAATAAATGTCATCTAGGCTGAAACATAAGTGCAGGGGAAACTGATGGCTCTGTGGCAGGTAGTACAACGTGCAGGAAGTTGTAGCATGTGTCGCTGGGATCTGATGGTAATAGCAGGAGTAAAAAAGCAAAGGCAGAAGGAATGATCCCTTACCACAAATAACTTTTAGTCAACAGTATTATAAAAAAATTTTTTAAAAAATTTAAAAAGGCTGAACGTGGCTAAGCTCAGCAAAGCAAGAAGTGTCAGGCATAGGTTGTTCCACCAGCTAGAAAATTACAATACAGAGAGGAACTCTTCACTTACCTTGAAAGTCTGCCTCCATAATGGCACTGCCTGTGAGTTCTTACCCTGCTCCCTTAGCTGTTCATAAGCAGAAATCATTGTCTTTGCTCTTCACTGACAGAAATCATGCAGATGCAAACCAAAGTACACACGTGACAAAAATCCACTTGTAGCAACAAGAAAGACTGAAAAGAGAGATGAATATTTTCAGAGAAAATTAATTATTCCTTTTCCACCTCTGTCCCTGACATACAGAGCACAGCATTCACAAACTGGGCATTATGCATGAGGAAGATTCTTGTTAGCTTATCTCCATTGATAAAAATGATGACTTTTGATATTTTGTTCTCTTTTTTTTTTTTTTTTTCCAAAACACACAACAGTTGCACCAAAGTACTTCAAAGCCATTGCCATTAGACATGTTGAATTTGGAGGCTTTCAAATAAGAGCCTAGCATCCCAGGGGACTGAATTTTAAAGTAAACAGCACTATTCATCTTTTCCTACCAGATTTATCTAGAGTACAATTAACTGCAGAGAGTGTACTTTTAGAGCATACAACTGTGCAGCCTGATAATACCTCTCCCACATCACTAAGGTAATAAATTTCTGCTCCCATCACTGTTTTCTCCTGTATCAGCCTGGTGAGTGCAGCTAATATAATAGCTAATGTAAGGAGCTGTGTGCTGGCTAGCACTTAATTCTCTCAGGCTTTTACCTGTCTCCTTCACTATCTTTAGCATATAATTATTCTCCCCATGTCCTCTGAGGAAGGGGAGTATTGTATAGATAAGGAAATGATGCAAGGGGAAAAAGAAAAAAAAAAAGAGGTATGTGTCTGGATCTATAAATGGGATGGAGATGCAACAGTGCTGTGCAAGTTTGCATGGAATAATTAAATGCTCCGTGGGACAAAGAGAGATTGGGGAAGCAGGATTCCCTAGCCTGAGACAGTGCAGTGGGGAGTGACTACCATTCTGTGGTGCTTGGTAGCAAAGCTGGTCCACCAGCAGTCCTCTCCACACCAGGCAAGAACCTCTGGAGAGGAAAACTTCTTTCTCCTCCCAAAGCCTGCAGATGTTCTCAGATGCCAAACCAAACGATGGGGGAAGTATCTCCACTGCTGTCCAGAGCAGCAGAGCCTGCAGCCTGGGCTTATTGCTAATGAACACAGGGGCTGACTTGTGCAGGATTCACTGAACAAGGCTTGCTCTGAGCAACTCTCTGTCCTCACCAGATCCTCACCTGCACCTGACACGTTGGAGAGGACATGCTGGAATTCTCCTCTGATGGCTGGCAGCCCCTGTGGCGTTAGTATGCATAGCTAAAGAGCTCAGGTTCCAGTACCACATACAAATTGGCACAGATTTCCCATGCAGAAGGAAAAGTACCTTCTATTCTCACTGTGACCCGGGGTGTGAATCCTTTCCACACACAGTTATGCTGGCAGCCAGCCTGGGCTATAGTTTATTTTTAAATCTATGGCTTTTACAGACACTCTGGAGCATTTTAATACTTTTCAAGAAGCAATGCAAAAAGGCCTGGTTCAAAGGAGGGAAAGGAAAAGAGAAAGCCTGAGGCTGTTCTCTGCTCACCCTGTACTGCCACTGAGGTTCCTCCCTCAATTCTTCCTGGGAGCCAGGTGCTCATCTGACATAACAGGAGCTGTAGTGACACAGGTAGAGCCATGCTGGTTTACAGCAGCTCAAAAACAGCACCTGGGCACTCTTCCCAAGGTTGTGTGTAGTTGGAGAAACACCTGGAGTGCTTTACAGGGAGAGCATACATATGACAAGAACTTTTCTCAGTCAGTATTAGGAAGAAGGATTGAACAGTGAGCAGTAATTTACAAAAACCTGCAGAGGCTAATGCAGACAGAAATACAGGCTCAGATCCATGGTTATTGGAACCATTGCCTTAATAAATAGTGAAAGTGAGTTGCTGGTAGTCATCAGTGCACTCACATTTGGACATGAGCATAATGATGATAGCTATAAAGCACCATCTCCTATAAGATGATGCTTTGAAGTTATTTAGTTAGTCTCATTAATGGCCTTGGAGTAGTCTCCAAAACCAATCTGAACAGGATCTGCAGTGTGATGAGTCTGGAAATTCACTTTCTGTAGACCTGTGCCTGTGAGTTTGACTGACTGCTGCTCATATGGCTTTTATACAGGAACTCTCATGACATTTGGGCAGCACCCTCTCATTCATTTTACTCTGAGAGATGGAGTGGAAATAGTCCCTTTGACACAGAAACTGTCTGAAGAGATGCTAGATACATGGAACTAGTTGAGAAACTTACTGCCTGAGCAGTAAATCACCAGTGTCTTTGACTTTCTCAAAAGTTGCTTGAGACAAGAAATGTGGGAGCAAGGTTGGCCTTCTGCAGTGTTTCAAATAGAAGCAACTGGCAAAGAAGGGAAAGATGACTGTAGTGACCTCCCCTGGAAATAAAGCTAACCATCTGCTGTATCCTCTGCAAATGGTGGAACAATAAAAGGGGTTTCTCCTGAGCCCACCCTTGTCTGCAGGAGCCAGATTGAACCATGCTCTACAAGGGCGAACTAGCTTTGGCTTTATTGCCAGACAAATCTTGGGCTTCAAATTCAAAGACTTACTGAAAGCTTTCTTTACTGAAAGGGTGGTCAGGCATTGGCACAGGCTGCCCAGGGAGGTGGTGGAGTCAGCATCCCTGGAGGTGTTCAGAAGAGCTGTAGATGTGGCACTTGGGGCTGTGGCTCAGTGGCCATGCTGGTATGAGGGTGAGTGTTGGGCTCAATAAGGTCTTTTCCAACTGAAACAATTCCATGACTCAATGACTTCAAATCCTCTTGTCCTCTCTCTAAAGCTCCTGCATCGCCTCTCATACACAGGAACGCTCAGTAAGTCAGAAGTTGTGCTTGAGATGAGTAAGAACAGCAAGCAGATGGCAGATACCTTCTAGGGATAATTACAGTGTTGTGGGAAGACTTGTGTGATAAACACTGAAGGAGTGCAAATGGAAGGAAAATGCAGAATTAATGAAGTTGGGGTAATAAGCCAGTTGGGAGGAAAAGTTTAAAACCAGGAGTTAGATCTGAAAGGGGCTCTGTGGGAGTATTCATCATGCAGAGACAGGCTGGAGCTCTCTCCATTTCCCATCACCCTGCATGTGCTGTGTCTCTGCACTCCCCAGTGAGCAGGGTGGCTGAAAACACTTCATCATACACAATTTCTGCACCCATTTAGGCACCAGATAATCACATACATTTTCTTGCCAATGTTGTAAAGATCTTCCTGTAAAGAAGTGACAAGTTTCTAGCACTCTGTACCTGCCTGTTCCTACAGAAGCTTCTGTTACTGATTATTCCTTATATTTTATTCAGGTGCTTTCATCCCACGGTGCAATGAAGAAGGTTATTACAAAGCCACTCAGTGCCACGGCAGCACAGGGCAGTGCTGGTGTGTTGACAAGTATGGCAATGAGATAGCTGGCTCCAGAAAGCAAGGGACAGTTAGCTGTGGTGAGTAATGATGTGTTGTCCTCCAACAACAAGGGAATTAACACTGTGGTAAGCCCTGCCCCTGCTGTACGGTGGAGCGCGACAACAAGAGTGGCAACAGGGAAGCATGACTGCCACTGTTCAAAGTGGTCCAGTGTTTTCCCAGCCAGACTACAAATGGGGCCCTTAGTGGTCTTATGGACTGGGAGGATGCAACAAAAGTTAGCAGGTAATGACCACCAGGAAGGTGTTTTTTGCCATCAGCCTGGAAAATGTACTACTGGATGTTAAAACAAAGCCTGTGCCATTGCCAGGCATGGCTATTAAATACCTACTGCTGTATACTCTGGAAGGCAACTTGTACTGGGGCTTCAGGGATAGTGTCTTTTCAGACAAAGGAAGGCCTACATCTGTACAAAGTTACAAATTAACAACCAAGCCAAATAAAAGTGCTGACAGGACAATACTGTGTAGACATGTGAAACCCCCAATTAGTGGTTTCACCTAGGCAAGCAGGACTGCAGCCCTGCTCCAGCGCTGCGGCGATAGTTCTGCATGCAGCTTTCTTCCTTACACAGAAAGGGGAAAGCAGAGACCTAGAAGGTCTGAAGTGCCCAGAATCACATTGCAGATGTTCAGTGGCTGCCTTCGCTGTGCCAAATAAAATCAATGTTCGTGGCATATCCTTAGCCTGGTTTACAGAGATGTGGTGGGATGGAATTGCTCACATACAAAGAATGCTTTTGTGGTCTGCATGCCTGCGAACTGAGAGTCTCCAGCTGAGGCTCTAGAAGAGGGAGGATGTTCTTCGTGCAACTATTTTTTTTTCAGAGTAGTCTGATAGATATTTATCCCAGGTCAGGATGAAATGTGCAATGTAGAGGTGGATTCATGAATAGCTGAGCCAGTTAATTTGAAAAGTAGCATTGCAGCTGGTCAGTGGCTTGAATGAGCAGGGTGGTGATGGAGAAGGGATTTGGTGTCATGGGAGGGAATGACTTTTCCTGCTCACCTGTTTCAGAAGAAGAGCAAGAAACCTCAGGGGATTTTGGCAGTGGTGGATCTGTTGTTTTGTTGGATGACTTGGAAGATGAGCCTGAAACAGCAAAAAGAGATGAAGAAGGAAAACTGAAGATTCATGTAAGAGCAGCTAATGAGGACGATGAAGACGAAGATGATGAAAAGGATGATGAAATCGGTTATATATGGTAGTGCCCCTACGAAGGAGGACTCACGTTTTGCACAGTGTTGCAAGTCTCATCATATCTCTGCAATTGTATCTGAGAGTACCTGGCACAAATATTCCCTCTCTACTCAGTTTAATTTTCTATAGTCTATTTAATTTGGAAGACAACTTTACTTTCCAGCAAGGACTGTTTGGAATACAGCTTTTGTTCTGTTGGTTTGGGGGATTTTCGTTCTATCCACAGGGGCAATGAGTTTTGTTTCCAAAGCAGTTCATGTCTTAATCCTCACTTGCACAGCTTATGAAATGCATCCTGTGAAAGAAGAATCACAGGTGGGGTTCAACAAACCAACACAAGGCTGAGAAGCCCTTCTCATGCTAGAGGATCCGTGTCATAAATTGTTACCTGCATCCTATCAGAAGCAGTTCTTTCATGAAGGAGAAGTAGGTGCCTCATTTTCTAGTCCATATTTATTATGTTCCAGTGAAGAGTAAGGCTCTTTGGATAGTGACTTCTCACCGCCCTGTACCAGGGGTTTCATCCAGAAAGAAACCCACTGGTGGGATTTTCTCTTCCTTACACTAAGAATGAGTCTTAGAAGCTTAGTCCAGCCTACACTGAAGGCAAAGCCCCCACCAGAGCAGGGATCAGCTCACTGACACTCTGATTGAGGAACGTGGCCTTGATCTCGAGAGATGCTCAGAACCTGCACCTGTGTTGGACTGAGCCCCTGCAGGCAGGGAACAGAGCCCCTCTGCCTTTCAAAGTGTTTAAGGAAAGTGGTTTGTGAATCTGTAGCATCAAACCCATCTCCACAGCTGCTCCTCAGCTTCTGTCTGAACTCATTTGACACTGCACTAACATCATGCAAACAGCCTCTGCCCCCTGCTCACACACTATGGACTCGTAGCAGTCCCTCATTCCAAGGTCATAAAGCTGTCAAAGACACTAGCCAGCAGAAGTAATAAGCTGCCATTTCTTTCATTTAGACACTTAATACTTGTTTGGTTTTCCAAAACAGGCCAAATAAAAGCAGCAGCCTTAGGTGGTCATGGTTCAGAAGCAAACCCCCTTGGCTTGTTATGATGAGCTGCAGGCTCATAATACCCAGGCAGGAGACAGCATTGCAACACAATCTGTGGTACCCTCAGCATCTCCCCTCTGCTCACAGCTCTGCACTTGTATCACAGCACACTGACATCCACTTGCTGGCTGTCTCCTCTCCCACTGCAATTCCCTGATGCGGTAATGTACTGTGTGACCTGCCACGATTGTTGCTGTTCTCAGAAGCAGTAAGGGACACCTTACCTCTGTCATTAGGATGCAGATACAAGGATTTTAGCCATGCCTGTGACACCCTGTGAGTAGTTCTGTGGACTGAAAAACGTGCTTATTACACAGAAAGCTAATTAGATCTATGTTTTTATTTCCTGTGAGCTAGCATTTGGTATAGAGGTAGAGACAGTATGGAGTCAAAGCGTGTCTAGTTTCATATTCAGGTGAAAGCCAGAACATGCCACTCTGCTCAGCAGAAATCAGTTTTTTAGGGATGCTGGCCCAAAGGCTGTGGTCCTCAGCCCTCTCCAAAGTCAACCACAGGGCTCTTCTGCCCTTTCCCCCCACAATGAAGGACCTCTGCTTTCAGACACGATCAGAAGACCTTTCACACGCCATGTGTTGCAGGGGCTCACTTGCTTTCTCCTCTTTCATTTCCTAGTTGTCTTAATCAGTGACCCAAGAACACAGAGCAAGCCTGCTCCTGTTAATGCAAAGGATGTGTAAAATCATGAGCACTTTGTAGTGTGCTGTTTCACACAGACACACACACACACACACACACACCCCCCCTCATCCTCCCCAAAATCTGCTATCAGAGTCATTTGCAAAAGACCTGAGATCCAACCTGCTTCTCATCCCTTTGGGTGTCCTGTAGCTTATGAGCATTTAAGTCAGCCATTGTCCATGAGCCACACAGCTCTCACACACACACACACTTTTCCTACTTGCCTTTCATGGAAAATGATGCTGAGTTGCCAGAGGAACAGGTACAAGCAGCATTTCTCTTTCTTTAAATGTGTGATTTCCTGAGCAGCAGTTGGGCACTGTCAGTAGCTTGCTTCTCAGATGTTGTGACTCATTTCCTTCTGGTACTCCTCCATAATCTCTGGGTCTAGCTCTGCTGTCCTGTGCAGGACCTGCTAAGGCACAGAGTTGCTATTTCCTCTGACATATTAACCTGGTCTCCAGGAGCTGTAGAGTTGTTATGCTTCTCCTCCTGACTGAACTCATTCTCCACATACAACTCATTTTTTCCTGTGTCCCTCTGCTATGGCTTATCCTGGATCTCTGCCTCACTTCAAAGGCCACAGAGTAAATCCTTCCTCCTGCACAGCTCCTCACCAGGGCAAAGCCTGTCTGACCAAGCCCTTGGGTCCAAGGCTGAGGCCCTCTGTGTCACATGCAAACATGGAAGATGAGGAAATAAAAGCTGTCAAATAAATAAGCCTTTAAAAACAGATGTGGCTATCCTTCAGCTTACCACCAGCCAGTTCTCAACGCTGTTGATCCCCTCCAAGCTCTAATCTCTTACATACCACTAGCCCAAATCAGAGCTTGTATATCTTTCTCTCACACTGTAAAACAATTTCAGGCTCAGACTCACCAGCTCAAACCTGCTATGGGTCCAGCAGAGCTAGGCAAGAGGTCAGATACCTTGGCTGGTTTGATTGACCTCACATATTTGAAGCCTGCTGGTCTGTATTTGGGGGGACACCACTCCAGGGCTCCAATCAGTTGTTCTGATGTTCTGAATCAAGGCCAGCAACTGGGGAGGGAAAAAAAAAACCCAAAAAATAAAAAAGCAGCTATTTCTATCATTAGCTGAGTTGGGTCTGACCACAAGAGAGTTTAAAGTGTTGAATGCCCCAAAGTCACAGCCTGGGCAGCAGTAGGGCAGGCAGCCTGGCCTGCTGGAAGGGCAGCTCAGATGATTGAGTGTGTCAGGAGCAAGATCCCAGCTACCACAAAGCAATTGAGCAAAGCCCATTTGTGATCCACTGGCATCCTCCAGTGTTGGGGGGGGGGACCCACAGCCTATGTGTGCATATGTGTCTGTATCTGTACATGTACACACAGGTGTGGGGGTGTGCAGCTGGACAGGCTGCATTCAGAAGCTGTCTAATTTGTTTAAAAGAACCCAGTGATTCTACCACAGTGCTCTTCCAGATCAAGCCCCTTCCAGTCTTTCTGCTTTGTAAGGGATTTGCTTCCAGCTTCATTTAATTCCTTTCTTTTCCTTTTCCCTTTTTTCCAAAGCAGGACTTCCCATCTGCATCAAACCATTCACCTTCCAAACTTTTTTTTTTTTTCTCATTGTGAAAAATCAAATCAGAGTTGTCCCATTCTTTGAGAGAAACAAACCAAATTTTAAACCTCATTTTCTTTTTGTAGTAGAGACTATGAGCCACTGTTAGGCATGGCTTTGTGTTTCAAGGTGTCCTTTCAACTACTGTGGTTAAATCAAAATCTCCTCGAGTTCAGATTTCAGCACAGCTGGGTTTTTTTGGGTCATTACTGGCCTTTGCTGTGAACACAAAGAATCCTCTTCCTTTTCTTTGCCTTTTTTTTTTTCCTTAAAGCTATCCTTTACTATTATTTTAAACCATTTGAAGTGTTTATTTAATATTTATTCTACAGTTTATATTGAAAATGTAAAGTTTATATTTAAAACGACACTGTTTGTTAGTGGATGCTTCTCTTTGCCTCTCCAGCCTAGTCTGTTAGTCTCAGTGTACATTTCTGGCATGGGAATATTTTGATATTAGGAGTTTTGTAGCATCTCTCCCCTCCAGCAGCAAATGACATAGCTCTGAGGTCACCACCAGATGGCTCAAGCTTAGCTTCCTACATTTGTTGGCCTTTATTGCAGTCCCCTCTGTACCCATTCGAGTTCCTTTAATCCATAGACTGCTCTGTACAGTTACTATACATCAAAAAGCCCTTTCTACAGTAGGTGGGGTTTGGTCTTTTTATACTTTTCTCAATGCTGTTGCTGTCTGTTCCTGTTGAACGTGTAGATCTGTAAGGAGAGATCCAAATACTGTGTGTTTCAGTTTGGTGTCCCTACTGTAGATGGATGTAGACTACCATAGTAAGTAGAACCGCGTAGTAAATTCTGAATGCTTTTTCCATAAGCAGTTAAGTGGAATGTGAGCATTTTGCTATCTTTGGTTAACTGTAAATGCTTAACTGTAGTCTGAAATAGTTGCATTTCTGTCTGTCTCAATAAATTTTAATTTGTCTGCGACTCCTTAGTGCCTGTCCTGAGTTTCATTCAGCTTTGAGGGTCGAAAAGCACTGCAGCACCTGGAGTCAGCATTTAATCCTGCATGGAAATGGGTGGCTGCACCTTACCCCTCTGTTCAACAACAGCTGTATCCTGTGCTGTTAGTGGAAGGGCTCTAGAAAGTGGTTACTTTTAAAGCAGAAATGAAACCAAACAAAGAAACAGCAACTGTACCAAACCCAGAACTTTTCAGATGACACTCACAAGGAACTGGGAGGAGTGGGAGGGTTTCCAAATGGTGATGTTTTGCTGCCTCTTCTGAAGGGATCAAGGACAATCCCCTAAACACTGCCACCTTCTGCAGTGGCTATTGTGTAAATGAAGACAGAATTGAATCAGTGGGAAGCCATCCCCAATTAGAAGCACCTGATTTTGGTGTCTCTATTACTAAATTAAAGCTTGTCTATAATGTTATTAGCCAGTTTAAACAGCCAACGCCATTCCAGTGCCAATTACAGAGTTTTAAATGTTATTTCATCACCTTTTGTCTGCCTGTGCAATATTAAAGTAACAGCTGAAAGCACCAGGCCCACTTCCAAACATCTGTGCAATTATCCTCTCATCAGGTCACACATTTGGACCGTGTCTGTCCAGTCAGCATTGGCTGAGTGTGTCACCTAGGGTCAGAACCTGCCTTAAATTTCTATTAAATCAATTGTAGAACACACTGGGTTGGAAGGGACCTCCAGAGCTCCATCATGCACTGGGTTGGAAGGGACCTCCAGAGCTCATCTCATCCAACACCCTTGCAGGAAGCAGAGGCATCCCAAAGCAGATGAGGTTATCCAGAGCCCCTTCAACCCTGACCACCTTCATTAGTGTCTTTGTACTGTGGGTACTGCGCATTACTTCCAGTGGGTTGCCTTACCTGGCTGTGAGGTTTTCTCTTTCCAAAACCACTCTGGGACTCTTGGAAGTGTTTGATCTTCCATGCTGAAGTGATGCAGCTGTGCCAGATGTCAGGTGCTGTGGCCCCAAGGGCTGGAAGGCAAGCACACTGCCCTGAAGCTGGACAGCATGTGAGCTGTAAATGAGGCTGCAGTCGTCAGGAAGGCTTCATGGTTGGAGTTTCCTGGCTTTTCTTTCTGTTCATAGCCCTTCTAGATCCAAATCTGCAAGCATCCTGCAAGCTTTTTTGTGTTACAGGCATGTAGCGATGCACACACCTCCCCTCCCTTTGCTACATACACATGCATGTGTGAGAAGTGTGTCCAGGCAACCAAGCTGGTGAAGGGTCTGAAGAACAGGGCTGGTGAGGAGTGGCTGAGGGAACTGGGGTTGCTTAGTGTGGAGCAGAGGAGGCTGAGGGGAGACCTCATTGCTTTCTACAACTCCCTGAAAGGAGGTTGCAGTGAGGTGGGGGTTGGGCTCTTCTCCCTAGTATCAGGTGATAGTAGGAGGAAAAAATGGCTTGAAATTGTGTCAGGGGAGGGTTAGGTTGGACATGAGGAACAATTCCTTTGCTGCAGTAGCAGTTAGACATTGGAACAGGCTGCCCAGGGAGGTGGTGGAGTCACCATCCCTGGAGGTATTCGAGCATTGTGTGGCCGTAACACTTGGAGACATGGTTTAATGGCCATGGTGGAGTTGGGTTGAGGGTTGGGCTGGATGATCTTAGAGGGCTTTTCTAACCCAAACAATGCTATGACAACAACACAACTCCCAGTGAGCTTCCAGTTCAGCCAAGTACTTAAGCGAGCAGAAAGAAGCAGCTAAACATAGAGGAGCTCAGCCCAAGTAAGGAGGCCCAGCCAGCACCCAAGGGTGATGTTAGAGTGACCATCAAGCCTCCTACCTACCTACTACCAGGCCCCCCAGCCTTTGGACTCCTTCCCATTCACCCAGTGTGCACCATGGGCACTCACGAGTGATCACAGGAGGAGGATCCCTCTGCCCAGCTGGGCACAGCCTGGGGCTGCTGCCTTTCCTGGGGCTGATTAAAAACAGGAATGGGCAGGGAGGGCACCTGGGCTGGGAGGAGACTCTGAGAGAACCCAAGTGCTCTGGGTTTGGGGGGAAAAAAAGGGAAAATGCAGTGTGGAGTGGGGAAGGGGCAGGTATGGTGGGAAAAGGGAGGTGGTGCTGGGAAGAGGGAGATCAACAGGAAAAGCAGATGGAAAGAAAAGGAGGGAGATGGGGGAAAATAGGAGATGGAGAGGAAAGGAGGTAGATGGGGGAGAAGTGGGATAAAAAAATAATAAAAGTGAACACTGGGGAAAAAAAAAACAAACCAAAAAAAAGTGGTCCTGCTCTGGCAGCGGGGCTGGACTAGAAGATCTTTCAAGGGCCCTTCCTGCCCCTAGCATTCTGTGATGCTGTGAACTGGTGCCTCAGTTTCATACATGAAAACAGTCACAGCAGATCATAATGTCCTACCTGTCATGTCCTGATGAGCTGCACTGATTTATATGGAGTTTTTCCATGATTCTGCCCTCCATTTTGAGCAAGGAGCTGGGACTAATTTTCAGGAACTCTCTGTCAGGGGCTACAGAGTTTGCTTCACTGCTGATAGTGAAGAGTCTCCGCATCTGAAACGTTGCTCCAGCAATGGCTGAAGTTCAGTCTGGGCTCCAGATCAGCAAGGATCCTCTTAGCTGGAGGACAGGGGAGTCCATCCTCAGTAAACTCTTCCAGCCCAGCCAGTGCTGCAGTGGTTGTGGGGATGAAAATGGCACACATGAGAAAGGTACAAGGTTAACCAGTGATAAAGAAAGAGACTTCTTTCCTCCAGGTCTCCAAGGTGTAAACGTTTTCCTTCTCTTACTGAGATTCTTTTTGCTAATGACTGTGCTATTCTTGGCTTGTTCTGGGAAAGCTCCACTGTGAGAGGTTCTTCACACACACACACACACACACACACACACACACACATGGAGTCTGTGATTTTCTCTCTTACAAACTTTTCTGTTGCATTCCACCCCAGCTCTAAAACAGTAGCATTACAGCCTTCACTGATGATTAGTTTCATTTTTTTCCTTAAATGCTGATAGTCAGAGGGTGAGATATTAAAAAGAAAAATCATGTCACAACAGCTTTGCATGCCATACAGCTTTTGAATAGATTAAAAAGAGGCAGGGAGCTATTAATAAGCTCTTGACTTTCTGAGCACTCCCATCTCTGAAACCAGAGCATCCTTCTCAGGGGCGTGGGGGAGGCAGGGTGAACAGCAGGCTTTATGCAGCTGTGCAAAAAGAAAGGAAGAAAACCGTGGTGAAACAAACAGATTTAGGCAAGGGTCGGGCTCACTGAGTGTGGCAAGAGCTGTCCCTACCCACAGGGCACAACCTACTGCTCTTCCCTGGGAAAATCCCCACTGCCTGGAGCAGTTCAGGGTCAGCCCATCACAATCCACAGACTGCAAAGGCAGGATCCTGCTGCCAGCTGGGCTGCTCCTGTCCTCCATGTGCAGTACCTGCTAACTGCTTGAAAAGGATCCCTGAAAACTGGGATTAAAAAGAAACAAATGGCAAAGTGGCACTGCAGGAGGAAGGGAAGAAGAGGAAGGCCAAGAGCAAATTCAGATTTTATCAGTGCTCTCAGCCAGGTATGGGATCGAGTCCAGCATCAGTGAGTTTGCAGAT